>CM042162.1:92734573-92757073 GCA_023376005.1 Doryteuthis pealeii
CATGGACAGCAGTTAACTATGAAAAAATCTAATTATACCATTTCACTCCTTCCTAAATAGAAGCATCAATATGATCATGGACAGCTGTTAACTATGAAAAAGCTAATTCAAATCTTTCACTCCATTCTAAATAGAAGCATCAATATGATCATGGACCGCTGTTAACTATGAAAAAGCTAATTATATCATTTCACCCCTTCCTAAATAGAAGCATCCATATCATCATGGACCGCTGTTAACTATGAAAAAGCCAAATTAAATCTTCCACACCTTCCTAAATAGAAGCAACATTATGATCATGGACCGCTGTTAACTATGAAAAAGCTAATTATATCATTTCACCCCTTCCTAAATAGAAGCAACAATATTATCATGGACCGCTGTTAACTGTGAAAAAGCTAATTAAAATCTTTCACTCCTTCGTGAATAGAAGCAACAATATCATCATGGACAGCTGTTAACTATTAGATATCTAATTATACATTTTTCAGTCGTTCCTATATAGAAGCATTAATAACATCATGGACAGCTGTTAACTAAGAAATATCTCGTTTCACTCCCTTCAAAGTAGAAGCAACAATATTATCATGGACAGCTGTTAACTATGAAATTGCTAATTCAAATCATTCACTCCTTCCTAAACAGAAGCAATAGCATCATTACGGACCGTTGTGTGAACGGGTGCCCAATGCCTTTACGAGCCGTCTAGAATGAAAATCTCCGTCATTTTTAGTGGACAAAAAGTGATTAATAATATGAATCTCATAATATTTATAGAATTAAAGGTGAAAAAAGTAGATTTGGTGGGGACAATTTTCTGCGAAACGTTTTATGTAATTTTTGCGCAGTTCGGACAATAGACGCGCACGCACGCTGTTAGCACTTTCCCATCATGCATTTAATATAATAGAAAGAAAGAAAGAAAGAAAGAGAGAAAGAAGAAAGAAAGAAAGAAAGAGAGAAAGAAAGGATCGTTATTGTATAAGAAGGAAGAAAATGAAAAGAGGGGGGGAAGAAGTTGGTATCATATGAGGTTGAATAAAAGAAGGAAAGAAAGAAAGAAAGAAGAAAGAAAGAGAGAGAGAAAAGGAAGAGGTAGAGATGGATTTGATATCATATCAGAAAGAAAGAACGAAAGAAAGAAAGAAGAAAGAAGGAAGAAAGAAAGACAAACAAAGAAAGAAAGAAAGAAAGAAAGAAGAAGGAAGAAAGAAAGAAAGACAAACAAAGAAAGATGGGAAGAAGAAGAAAAGAAAGAAGACAAACGAAAGAAAGAAAGAAAGGAAAGAAAGAAAGAAAGAAGAGAAGATGGAGAAGAAAGAAAGAAGGAAGAAGTAAGAAAGAAAGAAAGAAAGAAAGAAGAAAGACAAACAAGAAAGATGGAAGAAAGAAAGAAAAGAGAAAGAAGTAAAAGAAAGAAGAAAGAAAGAAAGAAAGACAAACAAAGAAAGAGGGAAGAAAGAAAGAAAGAAGGAAAGAAAGAAAGAAAGGAAAAGAAAGAAAGAAAGAAAGAAAAGAATGATCGTTATTGCATACGAAAGAAGATAAGGAAAGAGGTAGAGATACATTTGATATCATATCAGTAAAGAAAGAAGTAAAGAAAGAAAGAAAGAAAGAAGGAAAGAAAGAAAGAAAGATCGTTACTGTATAAGAAGGAAAAAAACGAAAGAAGGAGGAAAAGAAGTTGGTATCATATGAGGTTGAAAAAAGAAAGAAAGAAAGAAAGAAGAAAGAAAGAAAGAAAGAGAAGGCGTTATTGCGTAGGAAGGAAAACAAGGAGAAGGTGGAAATGAGTTGATCATCATACAGTAAGAAGAAAGAAAGAAAGAAAGAAGAACGAAAGAAGACAAGAAGAAATAAAGAAAAAAGAAAGAAAGAAAGATCGTTATTGTATAAGAAGGAAGATAAGGAAAGAGAGGGGAGAAAGAAGTCGGTATTATATGAGGTTGAAAAAGAAAGAAAGAAAGAAAGAAAGAGAAAGAAAGAAAGAAAGAAAGAAAAGAATGGCCGTTATTGCGTAGGAAGGAAAACAAGAAAGAGGTGGAAATGGAGTTGATATCATATAGTACAGAAGAAAGAAAGAACGAAAGAAGAAAGAAAGAAAGAAAGAAGGAAGGAAAGAAGAATGAAAGAAGATCGTTATTGTATAAGAAGGAAGATAAGGAAAGAGGGGAGAAAGAAGTCGGTATTATATGAGGTTGAAAAAAGAAAGTGAAGAAAGAAAGAAAGAAAGAAAGAAAGAAAGAATGACGTTATTGTATAGGAAGGAAGATAAGGAAAGAGGGGAGGGAAAAAGTTGGTATTATATGAGGCTAAAGAAAGAAAAAGAAAGAAAGAAAGAAAGAAAGAAAGAAAGAAAGAAAAAAAAGAAAAGAATGGCCGTTATGCGTAGGAAGGAAAACAAGGAAAGAGATGGAAATGGAGTTGAATCATACAATCAGTACAGAAAGAAAGAAAGAAAAGAACGAAAGAACGAAAGAAGAAGAAAGAAAGAAAGAAAAAAGAAAGACGAAAGAAAGAAAAAGAATAAGAAAATTAATAAATACAAAAATCTGGTGAGAATAGGAGAAGCGAACGAAGGAGGGGAAATCGGTGAATGAAAGAAAGAAAGAAAGAACAAAAGAAAGAAAAAAGAAAGAAAAAAGAAAAAGAAAGAAAGAAAGAAAGAAAAAAAAGAAAAAGAAAGAAAGAAAGAAAGAATGACCGTTATTGTATAGGAAGAAGGTAAGGAAAGAGGGGGCGAAACAACTGGTATTATATGACGCAGAAAAAAGAAGGAAAAAGAAGGAAAAAAGAAAGAAAAGAAAGAAAGAAGGAAAAAAAGAAAGAAAGAAAAGAAAGAAGAAAAAAGAAGGAAAAAAGAAAGAAAGATAAGAAAGGAAAGAAGGAAAAAAAGAAGGAAAAAAAGAAGAAAGAAAAGAAAAGAAAAGAAAATGCTTTTTCCGTTGACCATTGGGCTGTATTATCAACTCGGCTATATTTTTGTTTTGTTGTATCTAGATATTTTATAGATGACGTATTTATTATTAAAAAAGAAAGAAAGAAAGAGAGAACGGAAGAAAGAAAGAAAGAAAAATCGTTATTGCAAAGGAAGGAATATAAGGAAGGAGGGGGGAAGAAGAAGTTAGTATCATATCAGGTTTAATGTAAGAAAGAAAAAAGAAAAACAAATGTTGTTTTTTTTGCCTTGGTGACCATCGGGCTGTATTTTTATGTTGGTTATATACATATATCTTAAACGTGACACATTTACTAACGAAAGAAAGAAAGAAAGAAAGAAAGAAAGAAAGAAAGTATGTTTTTGCGTAGGTAGGAAGATAAGAAGGAAAAAAAAGAAAAAAGTTAGTATAATATCAAATTGAAAGAAAGAAGAAAGAGAGAAAGAATAGAAAGAATAGAACGATAAGAAAATAGAGAGAAAAGAAGTTGATAACATATAAGGTTGAAAGAAAGAAGAAAGAAAGAAGAAAGAAAGAAGAAAGAAAGTATGTTTTTGCGTAGGTAGGAAGATAAGAAGGGAAAAAAAAGAAAAAAGTTAGTATAATATGAAGTTGAAAGAAAGAAAGAAAGAGAGAAAGAATAGAAAGAATAGAACGATAAGAAATATAGAAGAGAAAAGAAGTTGATAATATACCAGGTTGAAAGAAAGCAAGAAAGAAAGGAAGAAGAAAGAAAGAAAGAAAGAAAGGAAGAAGAAGAAGAAGAAGGAAGGAGAAAAAGAAAAGGGGAAGAAAGATAGATAGATAAAAAAATAAAACAACAAAAGGAAGGAAGGGAGAGGAAAGGTAGGGAAGAAGAAAGAAAGAAAGAAAGAAAGAAAAGAAAGAAAGAAAGAAAGAAAGGTAGTTATTGCATTGGAAGGAATATAAATAAGGGGGGGAAAGGAAAAGAAGTTGGTATTGTTTAAAGTTAAAAGAAGAGAGAGGTGGGGAGAGAAGAAAGAAAGAAAGAAAAGAAAGAAAGAAAGAAAGAAAGAGGGAAAGAAATATAGAAGAGAACAGAAGTTTAATATATCAGGTTGAAAGAAAGCAAGAAAGAAAGAACGAAGGAAAGAAAGAAGGAAAGAAAGAAGAAAGAAGAAAGAAAGAAAGAAAAAAAAGAAAGAAAGAAAGAAAGGTCTTTATTTCATAGAAAGGAACATGAGGAAGGGAAAAAAGAAAACTTGAAAGAAAGAAAGAAGAAAGAAAGAAAGAAAGAAAGAAAGAAAGAAAGAATAGAAAAGATAAGAAATATAGAAGAGAAAAGAAGTTGATAACATCAGGTTGAAAGAAAGCAATAAAGAAAGAAAAAGAAAGAAAAGAGACAGAAAGAACTAAAGAAAGAAGAAAGAAAGAAAGAAAGAACTAAAGAAAGAAAGAAAGACAGAAAGAAAGAAACTAAAGAAAGAGAAAAAAGAAGAAAGAACTAAAGAAAGAAAGAAAGAAAAGAAAGAACTAAAGAAAGAAGAAGAAAAAAAGAACGAAATAAATAAATAAAGGTCTTTATTTCATAGAAAGGAACATAAGAAAGGGAAAAAGAAAACTTGAAAGAACGAAAGAAAAAAGAAAGAAAAAAAAAGAAAGAAAGAAAAAAGAAAGAAAGAAAGAAAGAGTAAACCGTTTTCCCCTGATGACCATCTGACTGTATTATTAAATAGGCTATATTCTTTGTGAGTTATATACATATCTAATACAATGACGCATTTACAACCAAAAGAAAGAAAGAAAGAAAGAAGAATGAAAGAAAGAAAGAAAGAAAGAAAGAAAGAAAGATCCTTATTACATAGAAATGAAGATACGTAAGAGAAAAAAATAATAGAAGTTAATATATCAAGTTGAAAGAAAGAAAGGAAGATAAAAAGAAAAAAAAATCTTTTTTCCCCCTCATGGCCATCAGGTTGTCTTATCAAATAGGCCGTATCTTATTTTTGTGTTGTTGGACATATAGATCTCTAACACAAATTAAACGCTGTGTCTTGTGTCAATAAGAGAATCCAGGTATCGAACAAAGAAAGAAAGCTCACGTGTTACTGTTTATTTTGTTTTGAAGCGCCTCTGTGCATCTGTGTGTGTACGTCTGTGGGTGAGTGCGTCTGCATGTGCGCGTTCGTTTTTACATAAGATGACTTCAGAGATTAGCTTCTATTTTAAACAACAGCGTGTTTTCCGAATTTACAAGAACAAAACAAAAAGAAATCCTACGGTTCCTCTTCTTTATGGTGATATAAATTTTATGAAAATTGATTCAACTCTTTTCTACGAATAACTCACTCTCAATGAATGGGTGTCAATTTTTTCGTCAATTGCGTGGTTGTATATAGACTATTAGTACTACTATAAATCAATACGTTCCTCCCTGTCGATGAAGGTTAGAATAAGCTGATTGTATCCCCTATAGAAGGGTAAGACCTCTCCTTAAAAAAAACACACCCAAAGTAGGTTTCTCAGGTATGGCACTAAACTGTATCGGATGGTGAGGCTCCAGTTCTGGCTATCTGGAGTGTGTTGAACACTCCTTCGTTGATATTTCACGCAGCTCCATTTTGACCCTGAATGCCAGTTCCTACCGCCCTATCGGCTGAGGCGTTAGAATGCCCCGACTGCACCTCTGCAGATGGGTAAGACCCCCACCCACCAATGGGGCCACCTGTTTGCCGTGGGTGGCGACCCGTGATGCTTAAGGATAGAACCCAGGTGGATGAGCAGTCCATGACTCGCAATACTCCACTTTGGCCCTATCTTGGGCTAGACGGGCGGTCGGAGAGGTCCCCTCCGATCAATCAGCTGGTTACGTCAAGCCCTAGCACCTATATGATTTTCCCAACCCTATTGCCCTCATGGGAAAGGTATAAATCCTACTCTTCCTCCAGCTAAGGTAGGACAGACTGGAAACTTTAACCTTGGTTAGGCAACCGGTCTAGGAGAAAGAAAAATCTGAATTCAAACCTGCTGAACTCCGCTTAAGAAATTGACATTGTGTCGCATACTGCTCGTGCAGAGGGGTTGGTAAATATATATATTGCCCTTATGGCAAGCCCCAACCCCTTTTTATCATATGGGTACTAGAAGGCGGTGGCTGCGGGTCTACATGTCCTGGGAATGACGTTAAACTCTATCTGATGGTGAGGTTCCAGTTTTGGAGGTTTGGGTAATGTGGAACACCCCTTCACTATTGTTCCCTGGTCCACTCTGATCCGGAGTGGTAGTACCTGTTAGGGTCCCATCTATGGGTTAAATAGAAAGCATGAGTTTATAAACAAAATTGTATTATCCATTAAAAATGAAATTATTCCAAAACTTTGTTAGCATTAAACAATTTTTTTACCAATAGATGTATTCGGCATAAAATAACCCAAGCGGTTGACATGCCGTAAAACCGAACCAACCAAACCAAACCAAACCAGTTCCTGCAAGGGTCTCATCTATGAGTCAAATAGATATGTGTTTTAAAAATCATTTGTATTCAATAGGACCGTGTGCAAAACAAGAAACATTTTAAGAAAGAGCTACACAATAATTTAAATATACACGTAGTATTAACACAATTCTCTAAACTTTCAGCATAGAATTGGTTTGGTTTGGTTTATTGATTTTAACGGCATATCAACCCGTCTGGGATTATATCATGCCTAACGGTTAGCAAGTAATACATATCGTGTATTTATATTTATATTTTTTAGTAATTGGTTTTAACAATGTATCAGCACCACTGGGGATTATGTTGAATGGTATTGATTTGTTTCATGTCTATATTCTGTGGTATAATTTTATTTCCCTAAAATAAAGAGAGAATATCCTCCATGTTGATATTTTCAAACAGATCTTTCATATTGTTTGCTTTAAAATAACGGTTTCTAATGTGAGCAAAAAAACCTGCATTCCATGAATAAGTGTTTAACTACCAAAGGTGTTTGACATGTTTCACATTGTGGTTGTTGTTCTTCTTTGAGTATATAGGAGAGCGTTAGTCTTGTGTGGCCAATGCGTAATCGGGACACAATGACTTGTTCCTTTCTAGACATCCTTAAAGTTGGTCTCCAGCCTCCCAAAGAGGGTTCGATTAGGAAGAGTTTATTGTGGATGTTGTTATTCCAGTGTTGTTGCTATTTTGTATGAAGGAATCTATTAATTTTAGGTTTCAAGTCAGTATATGGAATCTTGAACTTGTCGGGTATCAAACCTTGAGACGATTTAGCTGCAGAGTCAGCTCTTTCATTCCCCCTAGACGAGTTGACATGCCGTTAAAATCAATCAATCAATGTTTGTATTCATATTAGGTGTGTGATTGATAAAATTTGGGAATCATTCAGATGTAATTACGTGGTACTTATAGAAATCCGGGATGTGGCAAGCAAGAAAATTGGGTTTGAAATCTTTGGACCATATAACTCTTAGGCACCCTATTTCTCTGAATGTTTGAGATGATATTATATCTACAGATAAACACAAATAAGCCTATAATGATCTTAGACCAAAAGAAAACATTTTTACTAATTTGCTAAGAAGCTTTGGTGCTTATAATTGTAAACCTCTGAGCGTAACTTTCAAAAACAAAATCGGACAAATTCGAAAAATCGTATACAATGGAATTAAAGTAGGAAGCACGTGGTGTAATGGTTAATGTCATGGGAAATGGACTCGTCGTGGTAATTGCATTTCATTTAGCGCTAATACCCTTGGGAAAGGTATGAATCCTACTCTCTCTCTCCAGCTATGGGTAAATAGTAAGGCAGTCTGGGCTCTTTAACCTTGGTTAGGCAACCGGTCTAGGAGAAGAAAAACTCTGAATACAAACCTGCTGAACTCCGCTTAAGAAATTGACCTTGTGTCGCATCTGTAACGTAGCCGTTCGTCACAGTACCCAATAGATATTTTTGTTACGTACTTTCTTACTGCTTCTTACTCTGGTCTTCTATTCTTCCGGCCGTCTTCTGATCGTCTAGTCTTCTGTCTTCTAATGGTCTTCTAATGGTCTGGTATATCTTCTACAGGTCTCGTCTGGTCTTTCTTATCTGGGGATTCCGTGTCTGGTTCTGCTGGGGACCATTTCTTATCAGAAGCCTTGTGTCATTGTTAGCTTTTAGTAATAACAACAAGACTTCGATTTACCTTTGATGTTATTTTATTCCGGATCCCCAGAATCCAGACAACTGCGCGCTGAGAGTCACATCTTGCTAGCTTCTAACTCTGCAACTGACTAACTGCAACTAACTACTGCAACTGACTAACTCTAACTCTCACTGCAACTGACTAAGTTGCTTACCTTAAACTGGAAGGGGATTTCTATCACTTCCGATTCCCACGATCATCCCAGAACGCAAGGTGAGAGTGAGGTCAAGCATTGTCACTCACTCTCAAGGCCATCAGCTGTACTGATTGCCATAAGGATTTCTATACTACCTTAAAAAGTAATAGGGATTCAATTAATATGTAACATCCCTCATAATCATACATTTTAAATTCATAATTAATTATGAATTTACTTTTTACTTGCCTCTCCATTTTGAGGCTCTACCGTATTCTGGTACTTTCTAGATTACTTCGAATTCTATTCTCTCTTTCTGCGCGGTTGTCTGGTTCCCCCCATGCATACATCAATTTTACATGATAACAAGTTTTCAACAAAAAACAACACTGCAGGGCCATTTACAATATCCTGACAAAAATCAAAACACAACTGGACCAACGTCTTGGTCCCAAAATCCTGGTCACAAACCAACGTGACCCTGGTCACTCCAGCAATACATTCGCCTGGATTCAATGACCAATTCACCAGCTTTCCGCTCCACAGGTCACTTACCTGGAGACTGGGAAGGCAATTTACATCAAAAATACAATGATACCGAAAAAAGATTCAAAAACATTGCACACATGGTCCCTACAATACATTAAACATCACATGCATGGAGAAAACAACAACAATTTTATCGCGCAACAATAAAAAATCTACAACGGCTATGCGTTACTCATAAGTTCTTAATATAGGATACACGACACAACACACCAATACCATTAAGTATTTTAAATTTTCTTCACAAAAAATATATTACTGTGCCAAATAGTTTCACTTTGAGGGAAAACTGTTTTATCCTGATTCCACACTCGGTCACTGCCAGTGGCTTACAAATTCTCCAGGAACCCTCCAACACAAAAAGTAGGTACTTATCTGTCCTTAACATCTAATCGTTCACCGACCTTGCTATCCGCATCCAGACTCGAGATATCCCTCTCAGCCAAAACGTTCTGGAGACCATTCCAAAATCATAATTCCCCCCAAAAATTCAATCCACATAAAACAGGGGCGGCCTCTTCGCCTTTCTTCTTATTCTGCACTCCAGAACCCCTAACATTCCGAATCCGTCGGAATAATAAAACCCAAAAAGCGCGGATTAACCTTCCGTAACTACGGTAACCACATGGGACGCTCATCAGGGAATCTCAATACGTGAAATGGTGGGCCCTCGATAGACCACTTTCATTACCATATCTCCACCGATTCCCAAAACACCGGAAAAAATTTCTCCAAATAGTCAGGCATGAGTTCAGAACTCGATCCATACTACAGCAAGGTCACAAAATTCACTAATAAAAATTTTCAAAACTATCAATAAAAATTTGGCACTCATAAATCTCACTAAAATCAACTTTTTAACTATGTCAAACTTTCGGAAAAAATTCAAAAACCGAATTATACCACTGGTCACTGACAAAAAATGCAAAGTACAAAGTCAATTATTAATTTCTTTCTTTTAAGATATTGTCAATCAGCCTCCAAGGCTTTTCTCACGAAATCAAACCAAAGTTTTTTTCAAAAATCACCAGTGTCAAAATCCACAATTCATCAATATTAAAATTACTAAGTTACTTTTTTTCAACAATCTCTGATTAAATTTAAGTCTGACTTTTTTTTTCTAAAAATTTTAACATTCAAAATGGCCGACATGTGGGGAAAATTACCCGCTTGACTCAAAAAAACATTCATTTCAAAGATGGCGGCCATGTCTACGTGACTGGTTATTCAAAAAAAAAATTTTCCATTCATCCTTCAGCCAATGAGAGACAAGGAGGGGGGGGGTAAGTTGGTTCTTCTCTCAAAATCAACCCCAAAGGATTTTACAATTATACGCCATTTTTATTTTTCCTCCAAAATTCAAATAATTCACCAGCTTCTTAAAATTATCCAATTAATCAGGGTAACAAACCTTAGTACTTCTAAAATTCAAACTAAAAAATAGGCACTTGCTCTTTCTGGAGTTTATTCATTTATCCGTTTATCTACGAAAAATTCTTAATCTCTCAAATCACAATTTATGTCTTCACCCCACAACCTGCGTTAATCAAAGACATCCATCAAAGATCAAAATTTTGAAGAAACTGCCCAGAATTGCATTCCCGAAAAAAAACTTTTCTAGTGTCGTGCGGAGCAGGGTAGGTTGCCTTTTCTTCGATATTCCGGCATAATCGGAACTCCTAACACGAAGACGTATTGGAGCATATTCAACTCCAACACACAGGGAAATTTAGGCTGTCAGTACCTTAGAACATTTCCCAAACAGGATCCAAAAAGATCCAAAAACATACAACCTAGGCAAATCTCCAACAATTGACCCAAAATCAGACCTTCAATCCGAATGAAAAACAGCATTATGATTTAACATAAAAAAAATATTACATTCCCAACTAAAAGTTTCAAAATTACTTCTTTAAAAATTAACTTTCTCCTTGCGCGGATAAAAACTCACTAGAATTACAAAATTATTTAAATCCATCATAACATTATGAGTACAAATGACATAAATGCATGGGTAATCTAAAAAAAAAATACAGCTTCAATCGAAAAACGAAAAAAAATCAAAAAGAAAAAATTCCAAAATGGCGGCTGAAATTTTTTCTAAAATTCACCACGTGTTCCACTGGTCAAAAAAAAAATCTTCCACCATGGTCGCACGTGCATTTCTTAACAATTACTGCTGGCTTGAATGCAACATTACCCTCGGGGGGGGGACACATCCTTTGCCTCTCTCTCTACCTCTGGCACATACATTCAGTATCTCCCACTCTCTCACTGCCCGGAGGGGGAATGTATCCTCCTAGTGTCCTTCTCTCTCTTTTTTCTCGATAACATACACCCTCTTTTTCTTTTTTTTCTTTTTTTTTTTATCTTCAAAACAATTCAAAACTATGACAAATGACCTAAATGGCAAATTCAATCATACAGCAAAAAAAATTTTTTTTCTTCTTTCTCTCTGTCTTTCCTCACAAAATTTCAACTTATACATATCAAAACAAAATATCCCTTTCTCTTTTTCTCTTTCTTTGGCATATACACTCTGTCTCTCCC
The DNA here is from genome assembly GCA_023376005.1 of Doryteuthis pealeii. Taxonomy (NCBI): domain Eukaryota; kingdom Metazoa; phylum Mollusca; class Cephalopoda; order Myopsida; family Loliginidae; genus Doryteuthis; species Doryteuthis pealeii. Next base: position 92,745,893 of record CM042162.1, read on the forward strand.
TTTTTTTTCATAGCATACAAACTGTCTCTCTTTTTCTCTCTATATTTTAAACAATTTAAACAATCTACTAACAATTTTCAATGGCATTTTTTTTCTTTAAACAATTCTAAAAACTTCTGCAAGGTTCAAAATTATACAACACAAATTAATTGTCTCTTTCTTCTTTTTTCTTAAAACAATGTCTCTCCTTCCTTCAAGACTTTAAGTCGGATTTCTTTTTTTCTTTCTGAAAGTACTTAACACAATGTCCCTTTTGTCTTCTTTTTTTCTTTCTTTTCAACATTCTATCCTGACTTCAATTTTTTTTTTTTTTTTTTTTTTTTGTGACAAATCTAGATAGATCTTTGAATATTAGTTCACTCTTTTTTTTTTCTATTGTCTTTTTCTATAGTCTGTTTCTAAAAACATGTGTGTGTATGTGTGCGTTCGTTACTTACGTTTTTCTTTTTAAGTTCTATCACGTTTTTTTTTCTTCTTCTTTCTTTTTCCTTTGCTTCATTTTTCTGCCTTTTTTTTTCTCTGTCTAGTGGCACGTTGTCCAGGTTCGAATCTGATCACGTCTTGATGGCGTGACTGGTCTTAAGGCACCAAATCGATATAATGTTACGTAGCGCCTTTTCTTTTCTTCTCTGTCTAGTCTTCTATCTTCTAATTGTCTCGTCTATCTGGTATATCTTCTACAGGTCTCGTCTGGTCTTTCTTATCTGGGGATTCCGTGTCTGGTTCTGCTGGGGACCATTTCTTATCAGAAGCCTTGTGTCATTGTTAGCTTTTAGTAATAACAACAAGACTTCGATTTACCTTTGATGTTATTTTATTCCGGATCCCCAGAATCCAGACAACTGCGCGCTGAGAGTCACATCTTGCTAGCTTCTAACTCTGCAACTGACTAACTGCAACTAACTACTGCAACTGACTAACTCTAACTCTCACTGCAACTGACTAAGTTGCTTACCTTAAACTGGAAGGGGATTTCTATCACTTCCGATTCCCACGATCATCCCAGAACGCAAGGTGAGAGTGAGGTCAAGCATTGTCACTCACTCTCAAGGCCATCAGCTGTACTGATTGCCATAAGGATTTCTATACTACCTTAAAAAGTAATAGGGATTCAATTAATATGTAACAGCATCCTGCTCGTGCGGAAGGGTTGGTAAATATATATACAATGGAATTAAAATCATTTGCTTTTGCCTTATTAATTTATTTACTTTAATGTCATAAGTAAAAAATCTATGATAGTACTTAATGAATTACCCGAAACAAAATTTTAGAAAGATTTAATGCGTACTAAAAATATCGAAAAACCACTATGACAGTAAGAAAAGAAATGTTAATGTCTACTATCTAAAATATCAAATGAAAACAAAATCCATGCTGTTATCATTTAAATTTTATTTTTGAATTATCTTCACGAATATAAATAAAATCTCTACTATTTTTGCTCAAAAACCAAGCCCTGGTGATATTTAATGTGTATATGTATTTACTTTGTCGTTAATTGTTTTATATTTCTTGATGATTAGTATTATCTGCATTATTCGGACTATTGTCCCCATCTTCATTGTTATTTGTACAGCGTTTCGGCCGATATGCCCTCTGGCCTTCTTCAGGTATTTCTTGTCAGACTCGGGAACCTTCCAATTGGACACATAACCTAGTGGATAAGGTAGTTAGGTTAAGACAGTTCTAAGTGACAGTTATCTCTGGATTCCGGGTTCAATCCTGAGCAGCGGCAGTAACATAGAATAATAATTAACACAACTACTACTACAGCTATGATTAGCGGAATGAGAACAGGATACCCCCGTGGACTAAATAAAGGGTTAGGTTCAAAGTTCCGTGAAGGCTCCCGAATACGACAAGAAGGTTCCCGAGTTCGAAAAAAAGGTTCTCGACTCTCTCTCTCTCTCTCTCTCTCTCTCTCTCTATATATATATATATATATATATATATATATATATATATATATATATATATATAGAGAGAGAGAGAGAGAGAGAGAGAGAGAGAAAGGGACAGAGAGAGACAGTGACTGAGACAGAGAGACAGAGACACAGGGAGAGACAGAGAGACTGACAGAGAGAGAGAGAGAGAGAGAGAGAGAGAGAGAGAGAGAAAGGGAGAGAGATAGATAGACAGAAACACAACCATAATAAAACACACGGCACTACCTGTGTGTATTTGAAAGATAACTGCTCTCGCTGTTGAAATAAAATAATCAGCTTTACTGATATCATATCTTTCAAAAGAACAAACACGTTCACACCCGTACACACGCACATACATGTGCACACACACACACACACACACACACACACACACACAGAAACACACACACACACACACACGCTCGCGCGTGCTCTCTCGCACACGATTCTTGTAAAAGGCGAACTTAGCCCAGTAGTATGAACCTGTTAAGTATAAAACAAATATAAAATAATGAATGAATTATGAACACAGAAGTAGTAAACCCGATGTTCTTTTATTTGATGTAGGGCAGAGCTAACGGCTTCCACCCAAACCGACTCTTCAATTTCAATCTGTGTGAGACCAGATAACTTGTTCTTCTAAACATGTGTCATGGTGACATTTGCATTTTCCTTTTCCTTATATTCTTGTTCCCACAATGCACTGCGTCCTAGATGGGAGGCCAATCACTGACCTGGGGGAGCAACCTTGGATCTTTTTTAAGCTGGCCCCAAACAGTATGACCGCTTTATAAACTTCAATCCTTTTCACAAGTTCATGCCCGTGTAGGGGGACAGAAATAATTATCTTACCCGATTTGTATAGGTTAGGCCCAATTAACGTGGGACCACCCACAAGCCGAGACTCATGGGTGTTAGGTGGAAAAATTGCGTCGATCTCGTCGGCATTCCTCCACAAGGGAGGCGCCTCAGGCGCTGCGCAATAAACCTAGCTCTGCCCCTTTAAATCAAGGGGGTATTACTTCGGGGATATATATATATATATATATATATATATATATATATTATTATATATATTATAATTATTTATTAATAGTGTGATATTATATATTATATTATTATTATTATTATTGTTGTTGTTGTTGTTATGTATCATATATATTGTAAATATACATCTATCTTTATTTATTTTGATTTATCTAGTTGTCTTTAATCTGTTGATATCCTCTGTGTCTGTCTGTTATCGATAATCTGTTAATAACATTTGTCTATATGTCTGTCTATCCATCTGTCTATCTATCTAACTATATAGCTTGAATGTGTTCATATCCGTCAATCTATCTGTCTTATCTATCTTTGATATATTATTATCTATCAGTGTGTCTGTTCATTTATTTTTGATCTTTCTGTCCATCTATTTGTCTATTTTTATTCAGTAGTATCTATCTTTCTGTGTATCTGTCCATATATTTAACTTGAATTTGAATTTTCTGTATCTGTCTATATATTTTCTGTGTATCTGTCTATATATTTCTGTGTATATGTCTATGTATCTAACTTGAATTTGAATTTAACTGTCTTTCTGTGTATCTGTCTATATATTTCTGTGTATCTGTCTATATATCTAACTTGAATTTGAATTTCTGAGTATCTGTCTATATATTTTCTGTGTATCTGTCTATATATTTTCTGTGTATATGTCTATGTACTTAACTTGAAATTGAATTTAACTGTATTTCTGTGTATCTGTCTATATATTTAAATTGAATGTGTGGCTGGTATGTTTGTGTCATTTTTTTGTGTGTGAATGTTGATATGCCATTAAAAAAAGAAACAAAATTCATACGGACAAATATAAGAACCCTGTGTACTATGGTGATTCTGGATACCTACAATCAATTTAAAATCTTGAAAAAAATATAGTCAGACCACGTTTTTATTTTATTGACTGAATAAAATAAAAACGTGGTCTGACGAAGCTCGGTGGTCCTCAGATACCCACGAGTGGAAATGATCCATAATCACGATACCCATGGTATTTTAGGCCTTTTTATTCACAAATAAATTTGCTCTGTTTTAAAAATTAAGCATTGAGCTCTCATACGGAACCTGAACTCTACAACAAACTACTCTTAGAGAATAGGATCAGCCTAATCACCTTGTACCAAGAAACTTGGTACCCCAACAAAGAATATATATATATATATATATATATATATATATATATATATATATATATAGTCATCCACAGATACGTGTTTCGACTTATCAAGTCTCTTCAGTGTGGCTAGACATTTGTAAGCTACCTACAGCCGGGATTGAAATCTGATCGGTTCAGTATCAGTCAGACACCTTAATGGTAAGATTTGTTTAAATTTGTAAGTGAGTATGTGTATAATGTTATATATTATTATTATTTACTCCTTTTGAGTTTTCACATCAGTATTAGCTGATGGTCTTTCACTGGAGTCTTGAGTGAGAGCAAGTCTCCTCAGGTCTCCAGGACTCTTTTGAGTATTCTGGCAGTATTCAGTGCAGTGTTCTGAATGGTTTCAACCCTTCCTCTGATTTCCAAACATTCCAGACCCTTTTCCAATCCTTTTGGGACTGTTCCAAGTGCACCAACTACAATTGGTATCACTTTCACTTTCATATTCCATAACTTTTTCAGTTCTCTGGCAAGGTCCAGATATTTGTCCATTTTTTTCCTTTTCCTTTCGCTTCACCCTGTGATCTGCTGGCACTGCAAAATCCACAAGTTCTTTCTTTTTTGTTTATCAACACTAGGTCTGGTCTTCTTGCTGGATAAGGTGATCCGTTTTATTTCAAAGTCCCAGAGAATTTTATGCGTTTCTTCTCAGAACAGATTCTGGTTTTGCATTTTGTTGTATGGTCCTTGCTCCCAGGATCACCTTTCGTGTCATCTAGTTTGCTACATTCGCAGAGTATATGGTCTCATCTCTATAACCGCAAAGTCTACATTTACTATTTGTTGTGTCTTATCAATTTTCGCTTTGATATAATGCATTATGCAGCAATTATAAGTGATCAGTTTCTATTTTGGCAAGTCTTTTATGTGCAACCGCTTTTATTTGTCATTGAAGCATTCATATAATTGTTTTCTTCCCAAGTCCATCTATCGCTTCAACTATTGTTTATAATCATTATTATTATTTCACCATTTTAGTCTTTGTATTATTATTATTATTATTATTATTATTATTATATTATTATTGTTGTTGTCTATCATATAGCGGTGATATTGTTATTATTATTATTGTTGTCTATAAAATATATTGTAAATATACACCTATCTTTGTCAATTTTGATTTATTTGGTTGTCTTTATATATATGTATATACAGGTAGTGGAACACCTAAATTAAGAACACGGAATTATACTGCTTACATAAGCTTTATCGCAGATATCGATATATAGATATATTTTTTGTCGGCGCAGCATCTTTTAAATGCACATAAAGTGCATGTGCTCTGATTGCTTTAGATCTTACCCCCCCCCTTTAGTCTGGAACCGGTGCACATATTGATCTGTCAGAATAATCATTTACTCTAATCTTGGTTGAATCTGGAGTAACTTGAAACAGATGTTCATCGTGTTGAAATTTATTTCAGTTTTTCGCCTTTCTGTCTTTATTCATTCATTCGTTCATACATATATATGGCAATACACACACACACACACACACACACATATATATATATATATATATATACACGTGTTTCGACTATCAAGTCTCTTCAGTGTGGCTAGACATTTTGTTACAGCCCGGAATTGAAATCCGGTCTTGGTGTCAGTCCGGCACCTTAACCATTAGGCTGTTATTATATATATATATATATGTGTGTGTGTGTGTGTGTGTGTGTGTGTGTGTGTGTTTTGGGCAGCATTCTTTCATTTATACATGTTAGAATTAAACAAAAACACATCTCCTGTTTAACAATTTATTTTTTATCTTTTCGAGTTTCTGGCCCAACTTTTTAATGTTTGGTGGAATTCGTGGATAGGTCCACCAAAGTTCAAGTCCCGAGTAATTTCGGCACTTTGAAGTGCCATCATCAAGGTGATGTGTTCCAGTATATATATATAATATATATTATATATATATATATATATATATTATGGATTTTTTAAAAAAGTTCAGATGGTTCCTCTTAGAAAAACACACACACAAAAAAAAATTATGCTCTAAGGGCGAGCCAGATCTGGAATTATAATTTTAAAAACTGAATACACACACACTCAGAGAGAGAGAGAGAGAGAGAGAAGAGGAGAGAGAGAGAGAGAGAGAGAAGAGAAGTGTGTGTGTTTGAAGACATGAGACAGAATCAAAATGACAGTCACTAGCAACAACTCAGTTCTGGAGATCTGCTGTAGAAGATATTTTTATCTCGAATATTAAGAATAATCACAGTTAACAAACGACACCATTGTTATCTTATTTTTCTTTACACCTGCATTGTGATAGCTTTCAAAACCAACCACCAAACCAATAATTATAATATTATATATATATATATATATATATATAATATTTATAATATATATATATATATATATAATATTTATACATATATACATATATAAATATGTAATATATATATATATATATATATATATATATATATTATATAATATATATATTATATATATATATAGGACACACACACACACACACACACACACACATGCCACACACACACATATATATATTATTTTTTGAGGATATGTGCTTAATTGAAGTCATACCTAATTTTGAAAATTAATTAGTTAATAATTAATGAACTTGGCCGGGAATATATGTTCAAATGTAAGGCTAAACATATATGCCCGCCTAAGTTCATTAATTATTAACTAATCAATTTTCAAAATTAAGCACAAAAAATTGTCGGCTAAAAAAACGCATATCAAAAAATAAACACATTGTTTGTTTACTTACATTCATTATATAATATAATATATATATATATATATATATATATATATATATATATATATATATATATAATAATGAAAGAACAGATCGTTAAAAACCTTTTCTTAAATCAATAAAATGCTCAATACAGAAGCATGAGTAATAATTTTTTTCACCTCCTCATGTGAGTTTCATAACTAAGAGTTACTTATATTTGGAAATAACATAATCTTCAGATCAAATATATATATTATATATATATATATATGTGTGTGTGGTTGTGTGTGTGTGTGTGTGAAATAAAAGGAAATTAATCCGACAATGTGAATTTGATATATTGAAAAAACAAATGATGTTTACAAATGCTTGGGATCATCAGGAGAGAATGTGCACCGTTTTGTGCCTTCCTCTCAACGGGGTCGATGTGCAGTTAAAACCGTTGAGAGAAAGGCCCCGAAACGGTGCACATTCTCTCCTGATGATCCCAAGCATTTGTAAACATCATTTGTTTTTTCAATATAATATATATATATATATATATATATATTATATATATAATATATATATATATACTAGCAAATATATGCACCCTCCGGTGCAAGTATTTAAGTTTTAATGTAATAAAAATATTGTATAAAATTAGAAAGGCTAATGAAACTAAATAAGAATACAGATGAAAAAATATTTGAACAGAGGGAGTATAAATAAAGATTTGAAACAGAGGGAGTATAATAAAAAATGGAACAACTGAAACTTACTCTTTCATCGTCTTTCATTGTTGTTTTTTCTAATTTAGATATAGTTATAAGAGGAAGTAAAGAATGACAGTTATTTTTTTCTGTTAATGGATTTTCATTTAAGATTCATTGAAGAGATGTTTTGCTTATATTCATTAAAATAAACCAAAACAATTAGAAATCAATAATACTAAGCACATATTTATTAAATTCGATTTTTTAATATTAATATGCAAATTAGCCTTCCCGTTCACACTGTAAACCGCTATTTTGTTTATATATAAAATATAATTGCATGTTGTCAGTATGTAGACATAGTTAACAGTATTAATAATGTAAAGACAATTTTATTAATAATTGAGGTTTAATAAAAATAAAATCATGGAGAATGTGATGTCAATAACTAAGAGAATTGTGACTTGAGTAGTTTCGGTTACAGACACAAAAACACACAATCTCCATTATAATAAATATATATATATATATATATATATATATTATAATATAGTAAATAAAAAAAGCCTTAAATACCGGGTGTATAGCAATTGAATTACTTGCTCTGTTTAATAAAAATTAAACATTGAGCTCTCAAACGTGACCTGAACTCTGCAGTAACCAACTGTTGGAGAAAAGGACCAGCTTAGAATCATCCTAATACCAAGAAACTTTTGTACCCACCAAAAGAGTATATATATATAATATATATATAATATAGTATTATATATTTCTCACCGAGATGATTTACCCAACACGCCTTGTATATATTATATAGTTATAATATATATATATATATACACCAAACGAAGAAACACGTATTTTGGATGACTACGATATTATGCTCCCAATTTTCCTGGGGTAGAGCACTGTAGGTGGAACTATAGTTAGAACTTTCACCGTTTTTAGCGTTAAGGCATTTCTCGCCCTGTTATTTGAACAGACTTGATTTCCCTGGTGATTGTAAAAACATACATCCTAGTAAGTACCTGTAGTCCAAAATTAATTGTTCGCCTCTAACTGGTAGTCACTGACGGCCGTAAGGAGCTTGGCAGAGTGAAAATCTGTCCGCTTTGCTCCTGGGTAGAGGTAGCTGTGTTAAAAATGTCGAGCCACACTGATGAGACGTAAACGTCGATGTCGTATGGGATTGAGCTGAAATATAATATATAATCAAATAAGCAGAGAAAGAATCTTTCCTTACGACATTGTTTTTTTTAAACAACTTGTCGCAGTTGAGAGCTCAATGTGTGCTCTTATTGGTAGAGTCACAGAGCAAATTTATAATTTAAAGAAATAACAAAAAGACTTAGAAGATCTTGCATTATAGACTATTTCGGGGCTTAGACAAAATGTCTAATTCTCTCGACTCATCAGATACGCATCTGATGAATCGGGAGAATTAGTCTTTTGTTATTTCTTTAATATAATTATATATATATATATAATATATTATATATATATATATATAGTATGAACAAAAAGTAATAAGACAAGCAGGAATATTTCTTATAGTTTGTTTATTCTCAACTAGTTCGACCTTAGAGTCATCGTCACGAGAAAATCTTTTTGAAGAAATTGTTTATAGATTTTTTGAAAGGGAGCATTATAGAAGAACTATCAAAAATTGAAGTGTTTTTGAGGTGTTACATGCTAGTAAAATCCGGGTAGACGAGTGTTTGTTTAGTAGCATGTCCATTTGTTCCGTGAAGACCTCTATGAGGTGGGTTATTTTTGAATGCTTATATAATGTGAGGGGGTCTTCATGGGAGTTGTTAGTGTGTTTGGAGGTTATTTGAAGGCTATCAACAATGCAAAAAAAAAACAAATAGTAAAGTAACAATAGGTTGTGTGTTCCTGTATTTTATTTCTGAATTTTCGAGATAAAATCTCTTTTTCAGAAGTAGCTAAGACTATACTGTTAGTAGTTATATCTGACTCATTAGGTTTAACTTTATTATATATACTAGCAAATATATGCCACCCGGGTGCAAGTATTAATGTCATAAATTCATATTAAATTAAAAGTCTAAATAAACTAAATAAGAATTCAGATAAAATGATGTGAAAACAGAGAGGAGATTATAATCGGAAAATAAAACAGCATGTAGCTTCCTTTCCACCCCTGTCTTTCCTTGCTAAACTTTTCTAATTTAAACTATTTAGTTAAATTAGAAGTAAAGAAATAAATTAAGTTATTTCTTTTGTTAATTGATTTTCTTTTCAAGATTTATCTCCGAGATTTTGCTCATATTCGATTAAGATAAAATCAAATTAATAGAATATCAACAATAACAAGCACATTTTATTTAAAATCAAATTTAAATATTAATATGCAAATTTAGGCCTTCCCGTTCACACTGTAAAGCTATTTGTCTACATATAAATACAATTGCAGTTTTAGAGCGTAGATAATGTCGTTCGAGTATTATATAATGAAAAAACAATTTTTATTAATAATTGAGGCTTAAATAAAAATGCATTACATGGAGTAATTGTGATGTATAATAACTAAAATGGATGTGACTCTGAGTATATATTAGTTTCGGTTACAGATTATACAAATAACATTAATCTCCATTTATAACTAAGAATATAATATAATTGAGTATATATATATATATATTAGGATCAGAAATATTATAAGTAGTTGATCTCTGTCTTGACGATACTTATGTTTTCATTTTGTTTAATGCCCCCATTAAAATGACTAGCAAATATATGCCACCCTCCGGGTTGCAAGATATTTAAGTTTAATGTAAAAAATATGTATTAACATCATAGAAAGGCTCTAATGAAAACTAAATAAGAATACTATAAAAAAGATTTGAAACAGGTGAGTTATAATAAAAGATTTGAAACAAAGAGGAGTAGATAATTAAAAAATGGAACAACTGAAAGCTTTACTCTTCCATCACTCTCTTTTCATTGTTATTTTTCTAATTTAAGTATTTATGTTATAGAAGCAAAGTAAAGAATAATAAATGACAGTTATTTTGTTCTTGTTAAATGGATTTCATTAAGATTCATTGAGAGAGATTTTTTGCTTATATTCATTAAAATAAAACCAAACAGTTAGAAATCAATAATACTAAGCACATATTTATTAAATTCGATTTTTTAATATTAATATGCAAATTAGCCTTCCCGTTTACACTGTAAACCGCTATTTTGTTGTATATATAAATACAATTGCATGTTATTATTATGTAGATATGGTTAACAGTATAAATAATGTAAAACAATTTTATTAATAATTGAGGTTAAAATAAGGATAAATTCATGGTGAATGTGACGTCATTTACTAAGGGAATTGTGACTTGAGTAGTGATTTAGTTTCGGTTACAGACAGAAAAACACACAATCTCCATTATAATAAGATATATATATATATATATATATATATTAGGATCAGAAATATATAAGTAGTTGATCTTGTCTTGGATACTTAGTTTTAAATTGTTTAATGCCCCATTAAAAATATTAGAATGCCTTTGATGAAGGCCATATTGGTATGATTAAAAGATATTCTGAAACTGTACTGCAGTTTGGGTGTCCTTATTTAACTGTGTTGCAGTAATTCAAG
>CM042162.1:92762073-92807073 GCA_023376005.1 Doryteuthis pealeii
CTAGACGAATTCTCTTATTCAAACAGGATGAGTATTAACCCGTTGACGGTAGACCTGCAACGGATTTTTGAAAAGAATTTTTATTTTTGCAATTAATTTTGTAATTTTTTATTTTCTATTTTTTATTTTTCTTATATATAAAGTAAAAAAATTATGAATGATTGTAAGGTTTTTATTTTTTTGGATAATGTGAAATTTAAATTTGTTGGGAAGTATATATCAAAAAATGTCATGTGAAGGGAATTTTATGATTTCTGACTACAAGTGTCGCTAAGAAAGGGGATATATTAAAAAAAATGTTTTCACTTCAACAGCATATTGTGCTGTTTGCATATCCTTTTATCTATACTCATACATATATATATATATATATATATATATATATATATATATATATATATAATCCAAAAGTCCAGAGAAGAAATCTTCCTTACGACACAAGAGTTTTATTTTAAAAAAACCTGTCGCAGTTTGAGAGCTCAATGTGTGCTCTTAATGTTAGAGTCACAGAGCAAATATATAAGTAAAGAAATAACAAAAGACTTAGAGATTTAGCGTTATAGTCTATTTCAAGGAGCTTAGACAAAGACACTATAGATATAGATATAGATATAGATAGTTTAAAATGTAATGATTTCGCGCATGCTTCCCGAATTAGATGACAAGGTTTATTTTTTTTAAATAAATGTACTAGATTTTTTTAACAAACCGGCACCTTTTTGAAAGAGGTCAATATCTGTAGATAATTTGCAGTTCAGTTGTGCTTTAAATCTGTAAGTTATTTGTAATGAGAGAGAGAGGGGTAAAATAATCTAACTGAACTGGTATATAGAGGATGATTCTAGTCATCAATATCTCTTACACATCCATAGTGCATGCTCATGCAGATGCAAAGGTCCTCTATGCAGTATCCTGTATCCGCACAGAGCTGATCAATGTACGTCTGTGCAGGTCGGCACACACTGGCGTGCCCATGTGCTGACTTCCACAGGAGGACGTCGCTTATGAGTTCGTCCTTGCTTCTCCAGCAGTGTCCCACGTGTCTTGTCCGTCTTACTCAGATGGTTTGGGGGATATGTGGCAGGTGGCCGTACAGCTGCTTTCTCGTAGGGTGCTGTTTCCACGTCTTGTTCAGGATCCCCCGCAGTATTCTTGTGCAGCTCCCATCTAGTTTATTCTCTAGTCGCTTAGTTAGGGTCCAGGTGGTGCAGCCATACAGCAGCACTGATACGACAACGGCCTGGAAGAACTGTCTCTTTAACTTGTCTGTGAGATTGGATTTCCATATGACCGATAATTTATTTATAGCGGCCCATGCCTTTCCTATACGTGCATTAACGTCGTCTTCTGTGGATGAGATGTTACTGCCTATACGTAAACTCTGATGAAACTGAGTTCATGTCTTTCAAAAACAAAGGCGGTTAATGTATAATAACTGATAAATTAATTATACACAGAGAAATATTTATACTTAAAAAAAAAACTTAATGACGGACTGTAAAGTTTTTCTTTATTTGAAAGTATTTGGGCACACACACACACACACACACAGACACACACATATATATATTTTTAAATGTTTTTTTTTTTAAAGTTGGGCGTTATTACGAAGCATTAAAAATATATAAATGAATGAACTTGATATTATGGAGTATTGGATTCATTAATTTTTTTATTATTATTTTTTGTCATAAATGTTCAGGTTCGTTAGATACCCTTTATCAAATGAATGTTATTCCTGTTTAACGGCTTCCTTGTCTCTGTTGTTATCGACAGTGGAAGCATCTGTGAAATATTCATAATAACAGAGAATTCCGATGTCTGCGTTCAATCCCTTCACGTGTGTTTGTAATTTATATATATACATATAAATTAAATAATGATAGAAATCATTATATATGTAAAATTATTATACATATATATCATAATGTATATAAAGGAAATAAAATTAGTATATTTTGGCAGTATTTTTTCTTTTAAAGATGTTTTGTTAAAGTCTACTGACAATTCTTGTTGGGCGAGTTTTTGTTCGGTCCTTTCTAATAATTCCACCCGGATACTAAAAAGATGACCAGACAGAACGGATCGAACAAAAACTCGACTGACAAGAATTGTCAGTAGAGTTTAACAAAACATGTCATAAAGGAAATAATGATATATTATATATATATATATATATATATATATATATATATATATAAGATTTTGGATGTTTGTTTATTTTAGAAGCATTGTTGAATAAAGTATATATTATTATTTTATTTTTGCTTGAAGTCACGGTTTCGAAACCGTGACTTCAGCAGGATAGTCAGAAACCATACTGCTTCGGCCACGATACAGCACGGGAAAATCCTTGCGAAATTAACCTGTCAATGATACTGATGCGTCTCTAGCATATGAGGTAAGGGGACGTTGAGTGAATAATAACAAACCCGGACCTTATGCTCTTCGGCGAAGGAAATAAGATTTTTGGGTGTTTGTTTATTTTAGAAGCATTGTTGAAAAATGTATATATAATTATTTATATTTTTGCTTGAAGGCAATTACAATGCGTATATCGTATAAAATTCGATAATTATAGAAGATAATAATGACAAGTGAATTTCGGTAAAGAATTATTCGGTGTGTAGAACATCGTACAGACTATTTCAACTTTATTAAGTCTCATCAGCGATATATACTAACGATTTCCCTCCGACAGAAATCGAAACCGGGACTTCAGCAGGATAGTCAGAATGCGCATGTGCGTGTGTGTGTGTGTGTGTGTGTGTGTGTGTGTGTGTGGAGCTTATGGGTTGCTGCGTCTATAATTACTTCAAAAATGCATACAGCCTCCTTGGGTCGTTCTCCTTAACACTTTTTTTTTATCTAGGCGTTTCGTTAGAGTTCAAGTGGTGCAATCATACAGTAGTCCTAACACAGCTACAGCTTAAAAGAATGTTCGTTTTATTCTATGAGAAAGATCAGATTTCCACACAGTTTAAATGTATTCAAAGCAGAACTGAGACCCGGCATTTGTTTATTACATCGCTTCGTAAAACTGACCTATTAAAAAATCGACTTAGAAATTGATTGAAATGTTTGGCGCCATCTTGTGCAAGCCTTTCCCGCCTTAATTGGACACGTTGTTTTTTTTTTATTCGAACCAATAAAACGTATTGGGAAAATGTCTCATAAACCCACTGTTTTAAAAGTTCACTTATATATATATATATATATATATATATATATATATATATATATATATATATAAGTTGGTTTTGTTTTGGCAAATGAGATGTCTCAAATGTAGTTATATATATATATATATATATATATATACAATATATATATATATATATATATATATATATATATATATATATATATTAAGCACTCTTCTAATAACACTCTACGATGGATTACTACCGTTTTTTCAAGTATGAAACACATTGATATATATATATATATATATATATATATATATATATTATATATATATATATATATATTAAGCACTCTTCTAATAACACTCTACGATGGATTACTACCGCTTTTTCAAGTATGTAACACATTGATATATATATATATATATATATATATATATATATATATATAAAGTTTTAAACGTTTAGTTATTTATTGAAAAGTATTTTGCGAACATATATGCATTTTGTGAATATATATATATATATATATATGTGTGTGTGTGTGTGTGTGTGTGTGTGTGTGTGTGTGTGTGTGTGTGGAAAGTTTTGTAGAAAAAACAACACGATGTATTATATTTTTAAACTTTCTTTTGTAACCGGAACATTTTCCTGAACTTTTTGATATTTATATACACCTTTACTGCAAACTCTTTTGAGTTTTTTAATGATAAAAATGCTTATAATTTTAAAAAATAAAATTTATTTTATTTTTAGCATAAAATACGCATTTTTAAAAATTATTTGAAAATTCCGGTACTGATCGAGAGCGTTCTGTGCTTCGTGATTAATGATATATTTATTTCGTCTTTCCGTTTACAATGTTGCTTTGATAAAGACCGCATACGGTCGAAACAGATTTCTGTCAGCAAAACTTTAAACATCTTTTTTTTTCTACAAAACTTTCTACACATATTGTCGGATTCATATCCATTTTACCTTTCATATATATATATATATATATATATATATATATATATATATATATATATATATATCACCACCAGGGTTTCATCCTTAAGTATTACAGGTCACCACATACGGCCAACAGGTAGCCCCAAGGGGGGGGGGGGTTACCCTTCTGCAGTCTTGCAGTCAGTGATTTCGTCCGCCCAAGCCGATAGGCTGGATTATATATTTGTTTCTTTGTTTATTGATTTTAACGGCATATCAACTTGTCTGGGGTTATGTCATGCCTAAAACGGTTAGAAAGTAATACATATCGTGTATTCATATTTATACTTTTTAGTAATTGGTTTTAACAATGTGTTAGCATTATTGGGGATTATGTTGTATGGTATTGATTTGTTTCATGTCTATATTCTAGGGTATAATTTTATTTCCCTCAAAAAAATTGAGAATATTGACGTTTTCAACGAGACATCTGATCCAATATATTCGACCCCTATTTAAGATCTCTACGGGCTTGTGTGTCTTTCTGCACGTAGCTACGCTAGCACGTACGTGTTGGGTCGGGGTTGGTGCGTGTGTGTTGGCCTGTGGCTTGTTCCACTGACCTAGACCTTGAGAGCAACTAACAACAGCGATTCTCGAAGTGAGTATTACAGTCGTTTAACCTGGGTCAAAAACATAGTAAACGTCCATTACAAACTTAATTTTAGACACGCATTAACACATAGATATATAGTAGGCACTGGCAAAAAAATCGGATACTACGAGTTTTAAAAGCGAAGAATACTCGTATCCAAACACTGAGAACATTCATTGAAAAAAAAAAAATTTCAAGAAAGAAAAAAAAAGTCTCCCTCCCTACTCCGTAAAATACGGACTTGAAAACTCTTATTTCTTTTTCATTCAGAGTTTTAAATCTTTTTTAAAATTTTTTTATTGGGATTCAATATACAACAAAGTTGACCTGCATAGTAGAAATGTATCTATTTTATACTCAACCTTGGGAACTGGTTATGAACAGACCACAAAAGATGTCAGAAAACACATTATTTTCACATGTACCCCAGTATTTACCGAACCCCTTACACCACAAGCAGGTTACATCAATTTTTAAGCCGAATTTAACAGCTTGGAATTCTAGCAGTAAAGAAGAATACTAATAACCAAACATTGATAACAATTTAGGGACTGGCAAAAAAATCAGCTTCTACGAGTTTTAAAAGCGAATTAAAAATAATTAAATCTATTATTTAAGGTCAAACTTTGTCTAAATCGATAAGTAGTAACATAATGACCATCATTAAAAAAAGAATATCATTACATATGCAGTTTATTTTTAATACATTTAAAGGGATTTGTTTTGGTCAATTTCGACACGATCCGCCATTCTGTCACTTTTTTAAGGGTTTTAAGCGCTTGTTTACAATTTTAATATAATTTCGCGATTGCAAAAAAAAAAAAAAATTACCAAAAATCAGGTAATTATCCGATTTTAATGAAATTTTCAGTATTGATTTATCAATTAATGAATTTTATAATGCATCAGTTATTTTATTTCAAAACTTTAATTTAGTATTTTTGCTATGAAAAATTAATATATATTCATTTAAAATAAAAATATTCGGATTTTAAGTTTAAAATGTTATATTTTTAGATTCTAGAAATAAATATCTATTTAATGCAAACCTTATTTTAGTCAATCAAAGTATACGTTTTGAAGAAAAACCTATTGAAAATGTAGCCCCCCCCTTTCTTTAAGCAGAAAAAATATCGATGTATAATTTTTTCTTTTATAAGGTAATAGCCAATTAAATAATTATCGAAATGAGTAAAAAAGAAATCTCCAAAAAATTAATTATTTATTATTTTTTAACATTTTATTTTCCGATTTTCCGTACTTATTTTTTTATGAAATATTCCACTTAAATTTTTTTTCTATTTACAACTTCGGTCTTTTATCTTTTTATTTCTACTGCAATTAGTATCAATCAAGGACCAACTCGCCAATATTTTACACTCCCAAAGTAAGGGGGGGGGGCAAAATTAAGTGACCTGAAAAAAATGAGAAAGTTTTGAAATAAAATAAATAATGTATTATAAAGATCATTCATTGATAAATAAACACTGAAAATTTCATTAAAATCCAATAATTCCCTGATTTTTGGTAAATTATTTTCTGTAGGGGGGGGGGGCTATAGTCATTTTGTCAAAAACGCATTTTATGCTCATTTTGCCAGTGCCTAATATATATATATATATATATATATATATATATATATATATATATATATATATACAAACAAACACAATAATAAAAACTAGCGGGACCTGTGGATATACCACAGTATGATAATCTAATTATTACAACGTTTATACACTTTTACTTCAAACTCTTTGGAGTTTTTCTTATGGATAAAAATGCTTCTGATTTTAAAAATAAAATTTATTTTATTTTTAACACAAAATACACATTTTCAAAATTAAAAAAAAAATTCCGTCCCTGAACTAAAGCATCTATTTGTACCCCTCGTGACTAACGGTTTATTTATTCCGTCTCTCCTTCATAGATATAGTTGCTCTTGAAGAAGACCGCTTTATTAAAAGGTCGAAACAGATCTGTCCACAAACTAATAACATCATTTGTTTTTTCTAAAAAAATTATATTCATTATGTTATTGTAAAGTAAAGTAAAGTTGGCAGAGGGGTCTATTGTCGGTACCAACCGGGCAGCGAGGAAGTCTCTTCCCTTTTCACTAGCGCTAGACCAGGGATATTGTTTTTGCCTCTGGGGTGGTGTTAGATTATTTGTAGTATATAAGCCGTGCTACAATACACGACTTAAATTTATAGACTAAGCGAGGTCACGTGGTTTAGACCTCGGCCAATCAACAGCAAAATGCGTGGCTGGTTGACCACTTAATCACTGATATTAAGGGACGTCCATTTGCAATCATTAACGAAGGACTTGCAATACTGAGAAGCACCAAGGAACAACCAAATGATTATTTACCTAGGATTTCCGCCGGACAAGCGCTCTTGCTTGAAGCCTAAAGGATGGCCCATAAAATCATAACAGGTGACCTACATTAGCTCTCCTCTTCACCGCACATATCCAAGCTCTGAAAGTCATGCGCTGAGTTGGTGAGGGCCGGTATCGAACCCGGAACGTAGTGCTTCCAAGGTGGAATGAAAATTAAAACAATATGTAAGGATAAGACTTTTAGAACACCCTGTTAGAATCTTTTGGGCCATTGTGGAGCCCTTAAGCAAGAGCGCTGATCCGATGGAACTGGATCCTTGATGAAGAGTCCTGGGTATCGGTAAAGATCTAGTGATCCTGTAAGCCCGTCCTCAAGGAGTGCAGTTGGAATCATGTCCAATGTGGGGGGGTTTAAGTATTGTATCAGCCAAGCAGTATTGCTAGTGATTGGCTGCAAGAGTAACTCACGTGACCATGGCTAGTCTATAAATCCAGGTGGGGAATCAGAGCACACCTTTTATACAAAATTATTCCAAAACACCCTGTAGTATGATTTGAGTGAAATTTAATATCAAATCAACCCAAAAGATTCGAGCTAAACCAAAGTACTGGGTGTGCTTGTGTGTGTTTGTGCCTGTATGTCTGTGTGTATATGTGGGTCTGTGGATCTTTTATCTGTTCTGCTGACCCACACATTGAGCAATTAACATTAGATATTCTAGTGGCCGTTAAGATAGGTACTTATCCTGGGACAAAGACATTGTTTTAAAAAAACGTTTTCGTTTTTGTAGGATGGTCAGTTGTCAAGTATCAGCTGTGCAAACCTGAACATGCATAGATATTTGATGATTTATTTAAACATTCATCACTTGATTATAAACATATATATATATATATATATATATATATATATATATATATATATATATATATATTATATATATATGAGAGTAAGTAAATAAACAATGTGCTTATTTGATATGGCTTTTAGCCGACAATTTTTGGAGGATATGTGCTTAATTGGAGTCATACCTAATTTTGAAAATTAATTAGTTAATAATTAATGAATTTAGGCGGGCATATATGTTCAAATGTAAGTCTAAACAGTTTGACATTTTCTCCATTTGTTTAACCATACATTTGAACATATATGCCCGCCTAAATTCATTAATTATTAACTAATTAATTTTCAAAATTAGGTATGACTTCAATTAAGCACATATCCTAAAAAAATATACATATATATAAAAGGTGCGTGTATGTATGCATATATATATATATATATATGCGTGTGTGTGTGCGTGTAATTATAAAAGACCTGCAAATAAGAAAATTATTTGCATAAAAAGGGTGCTCGATGCTTTTTTGCCAGAGCAGGTATCAAGCATATAAAGAAAAGAATTATGGAAAATTCAAGTTTAAATTTCACGTGTTCTAAAAAATCGTGAGGTAAAGTCGTGATAATATATATATATATATATATATATATATATATAATATATATATATATATATATGTATGATCAAAGCCTGAAGAAGATACCAGAAGATCTGAAACACGTGTTGCAAATGTAAGATAAAAATAATTTTTTAAAATTTTTCTAAAAACATAATACATTTTGCGGACCTTCTTTTTTTTATAAAATATTGAATTTTCTCCCGTTGGAACCAGAACAACATTTTATATATATATATATATATATATATATATATATTATATATATAATATATAGAGAGAGAGAGAGAGAAGAGAGAGGAGAGAGGAGAGAGAGAGAGAGGGGGGAGAGAAACACACACACACACACATTGAGAGACTGTTTCCCTTTGCCGGTAAGTGTATTAACCATTACGCTACGGTAAGCTATAAAATGGACATGCAAATTTCTGAACCTATTTGTATATTGAGATATGAGTGTGTTCTAGTATATATATTTATAACATGATAATATATATATATATATATATATATATATATATATATGTGTGTGTGTGCGTGTGTGTGTGTGTGTGTGTGAAGAAAAGAAAGTGAATCTGACGGTATGTTGTATATTAAGAAAGAATGAGAAAACACAGGTTTTCTTATTGCCTTCCATATACCAACAAATGCCCTGAAGATGATCTAATTAATAGATCGAAACACTGCAGCGTCGGCCAATAAACTCACCACTCAACTTATTTAAACCTGTGTTTTTTCATTCTTCTTAATATACTACATATATATATTATGTGTGTGTGTGTGTGTGTGTGTGTGTGTGTGTGTGTGTGTGTGTGTTCTAGTGTGAATGCTGATTTTGGCACGTATGTGTTTTACATGCTGGTCAGTGTGTTTCTGTGAATTCTACCAGACTTGTCGTTTTGTGTGTGTGTGTGTGTGTGTGTGTGTGTGTGTGTGTTTGGTGTGTGCGTGTGTGTCCGTATCATTTAATGCGCGTTAGTTCTAGCATCATGTATATTCTGATAAGTGCGGATATATATTCTCGCCCGCGCGTGTGTGAGTGCACATTTGTGTGTTTGAGTGTGTGTGTGGTGTGTGTGTGTGTGTGTGTGTGTGTGTGTAGTTTTGTGCTTATGTGCACGTATTTCACAATGTGTATACGTAATTGTTCTTGTCTTTCCGTGTTCTTTGATGTATGCATATATTCTGGAATCCATATGTATGTGTGCGCGTAATCTTGAGAAAGTGGATCCGTGTATGTACGTATGTATGTGTTTGTTTGAGTGTATTCTGGTGCGTTCATCAGAATGTGTATGTGTGTATATGTAAGCCTCTGTGAGTGTATATATACACTAACAACTAAACATAACAATTGCCCGACTTTTTTTTTTTTACTATTGCGTCAGATTAAAATATAAAAAAAACACTAATGTATTTGTATTATTAACTATTATGAAATATTAGGATGGGCTCTTTTCTAGCTAAAGTGAAAACTGACTGATTTTGACACACAAAGATACCTTTTCTGGCGTCAATTTGAAATCTATAGCTCCTATTCTTATTCCTTGGGCTAGACGGGCGGTCGGAGAGGCCCCCTCCGATCAATCGGCTGGTCACGTCAAGCCCTAGCGGCTATATGACTGCCCCAACCCTATTGCCCTTATGACAAGCCCCAACCCCTTTTTATCATATGGGTGCTAGAAGGCGGTGGCTGCGGGTCTACATGTCTTGGGAATGACGTTAAGCTCAATCTGATGGTGAGGTTCCAGTTTTGGAGGTTTGGGGAATGTGGAGCACCCCTTCATCACCATTGCTCCCTAGTCCACTGTGACCCGAAGTGGTAGTACCTGTTAGGGTCCCATCTATGGGTTAAATAGAAAAATATAAAAAAATTGTATTATCCATTAAGAATTGATTTATTGCAAAACTTTATGACCCACTGAGGTTGATATGCCGTAAAACAAAACAAACCAAACCAAACAAACCTTATTCCTTTTATTGAATCAATAAGGAAATTTTGGTTGGTTGGTTGATTGGTTGGATTTTATGGCATGTCAACCCTTGTTGGGTTATTTTATGCTGAAGATGTTTTGTTTGATTCATTCTTGGTTGGCTGGTTGATTGGTTGGATTTTATGGTATGTCAACCCTTGTTGGGTTATTTTATGCTGAAGATGTTTTGTTTGATTCATTCTTGTTTGTTTGATTGGTTGGATTTTATGGCATGTCAACCCTTGTTGGGTTATTTTATGCTGAAGATGTTTGTTTGATTCATTCTTGTTTGTTTGATTGGTTGGATTTTATGGCATGTCAACCCTTGTTGGGTTATTTTATGCTGAAGATGTTTGTTTGATTCATTCTTGGTTAGTAGTTTTTATAATTTAAAAAAAAACTCTAAAAGTCGTCTGTTAACAATTAACCGGATTTTGACAGTGTAAATAGAAAAATGTCCCCGCGAATCGAGATCGCAAAAGGAGTGCCTAAAGGTCATATGGTCGAAAAAAAGTCGACGTCATCATATATTTTATGCGTATGCATTTTTTTAGCCCACTCTCGTATATATTGTAGAGGGTTATGAGAATGTGTGTTCAATTATATTAGAAATGACGAATACAAATATGACACAGTTAGGCAGAAAATACGGAGAAATAATAAAACAAATGCATATAATTATATATTAACAAATAAATTTATTCAGAGAATAAATTTGCAAGTAATCAAAAAATATGTAAATGTTCGAAAGGAATAGTGTAGGTGATATGTGTAAGGTAAAATGTAAAAAGTTCGTATGTTAAGTTTGGAAAAGTTCGTTTTGATGTGGACAGAAATGAGAAATAAGTTTGTGTATCTGACCGTTTGAAATGGATTCCTGATGTCGGCTGCGGTGGTACGATTGAATGTTAATAGTAGTAATTGTGTTGAAGATGGTGGAATCTTGAGTCTGACACCTGTTTCTTGGTCAGCGAGGGAGATCTATGTGTTTGTTTATCTTTGGTTGTGTCCGGTTTGAGTGTGAGGTGAAGTCTGTCTCGTCTGCTAGCAAAATGAATTCTGTCCTCTCTGGTAGCGAAAAGGGTTCTTGCTGTTTGTTGATTTCTTCTCCGTTATGTATAATTAGGAGATAGGATCAAAAGGTAATTAATTTTTTGGCGCAAACGCGCGGACGTAGTAGTAAACAATATCTAGCCAATTGATTCTGATTTTTGTGTAAACAATTGGTTTAATTGCTTTTCCTTAAATCTTTGGAAAATGATTTGTGTTCGTGTGTTTGATTGAATTACTTTTCCATAAGTTTGTAAAAAGGATGGTGTTTTATGTTTATTTTAATTTCTTTTCCTTAAGTTTGGGAAGAGAAATGTGTACGTGTATTTATTTAAAAAATATAGAATTGTATTTTATAATATATATATATATATATATATATATATATAGTGTGTGTGTGTGTGCATGCAATCTCTTTCAAATGCGAATATGCGGTGAATTTACATTTAAGATATATATATATATATATATATATATATAATATATATATATATATATATATATATATATATAATATATATATCACCGTCTGAAGGTGATGGGATTTCCCCGAAATATAGCTAAGCATTTTCCTTTAGTCATTTGCATTAATTAAATATGTAGGCCATACAATTTTCAACATTATAAATATACACATACATATATTTATACATACATATATTTATAAATGAATATATATGTGTGTGTGTGTGTGTGTGTGTGTTAATGAGTTCTTCCTTTCTATATGTGTGTGTATACATACATAATCTAAACAAAATATATATGTCATGCATGTATATATATATGGTTAATGTATATGAACTACATACACACACACACACACCACACACAGACACAGACACAGACACACACACACACACACACACACACACACATATATATATATATATATATATATATATATATATATATATAAATAGATAGATAGATAGATAGATAGATAGATAGATCCATGCTAAATTAAACAAAAGACACATCTTCTGTCTAACAATTTTATTTGTGATTTATTTGGCCAACCTTTTAATATTTTTTGGCCATTTTCTTATTGAGTACTTTCGGCACTTTCAAGTGCCATCATCAGGGATACTCGGGACCTGAACGTTGGTGGACTAATCCACGAATTCCACCCAAATATTAAAAAGTTGTCCAGAAAACCTGAAAAAATCACAAATAAAATTGTTAAACACGAGATGTGTCTTTTCTTTAATTCAACATGCATAAATGAAAGAATGCTGCCCAAATACACACACACAAAGACACACACACTCACATATGTGTATATATATATATATATATATATATATATATATATATATATTCTCAAGGCATGTGTTATTAAACAGTACGGTGTACCTTCTTCATTTTTTGTATTGATATTTTTCCAGTCTTCTGGCGATCTTTTTTGAGTCCAATTGATTTATAATATTTCCCATACTAATATCCCGAGCGCTTTCGACTGTTTCGCCAGTCGTCATCATGGGGTTATGTAAATTGGTTTTTAGTTAATTTTTTAGTTCTGTTATCTATGCTTTTATCAAATTTGGAGAGTCTATTATTGTTTAAGAGGGGGTTGTTAGTTAAGTGTTAGTTATTAAAGATAGTTAATACGTTGTCTCCGACTTTAAATGCTATTTTGTTAATGTTAGTTTTTTTTATTTTTAATGCATATGGCTTCTAGGATCTGTAGGGCGTTTCTTCTCTTCTTCTTCTTCTTCTTTCTTCTTCTTCTTCTTCTTCTCTTCTTTTATATATATATATATATATATATATATATATATATATATATATATTATAATGGTATACAGAGGAATAACGTACTCGAGGTTATTCCTGTGTATACCATTATAATAAATTTGCTCTACTCACGTATTAAGCACTTTATATTTGTTATATTGCTGTCTTATCATTGTGAAACTTGCATCAACTAACCATTGTGACCATTTTCACCAGTAAGTCACTTTTTCATATAAAATCACACACACACACACACACACACACACCACACACACACACACACACACACACACACATATATATATATATATATATATATATATATATATAATATATAATATATATATATACAAAAGAAGGTCCGCAAATGGGATAATAATTTTTAGAAAAAAATGTTTTATCATTTTTATCTTACATTTGCGACACGTGTTTCAGATCTTCTGATATCTTCTTCAGGCTTTGATCAATTATAGGAAGAAAGCCTGAAGAAGATATCAGAAGATCTGAAACACGTGTCGCAAATGTAATTTTGTGGACCTTCTTTTTATAAAATATTTAATTTTCTCCCGTTGGAACCGAGACAACACTTATAATATATATATTATATATATATATATATATATATATATATATATATATATACTTTCTTTGGTGTGGTACCAAGTTTCTTGGTACAAGGTGATTCTAGGTGGTCCTATTCTCTACCAGTAGTTTGTTGTAGAGTTCAGGTTCCGTGTGAGAGCTCAATGCTTAATTATTGTAAACAGAGCAAAGTTATTTGTGAATAAAAAGGCCTTAAATACCATGGGTATCGTGGTTATGGACCATTTCCACTCGTGGGTATCTAGGGCCCACGAGCTTCTTCAGACTGCGTAAATCTTTTATTTAGACGGGCACAGGCCAAATTCATTTTATATTCACACATTTCCCTCCCTCTTCCTCTTATTGTTTTTTTTTTCTTTTCGGGTGTCTTTTTTTATATATATGTGTGTGTGTGTAGTGTGTGTGTGTAGTGTGTGTGTGTGTAGTGTGTCTGTGTGTTTATGTGTGTGTGTATTAATAAGTTCATTTTTTTCTATATCCAATTATATAGTGCTTATATTAACTTACACATGTACATGCACACATACTCTGTACAATTATATATATATATATATATATATATATATATATATATATATATATATATATATATATATATATATGGTTAATATAAATGTGTTGTTTACCACCGGTGTCCTGAAATTGATATGTATAAGTTAAATTATTTGATTGCCCTCTAAGTAAACAACCTGTATCGTTGTTTTTGCCACGGCCATGTTTATCTCTTACACGCGTTCTAACATCCTCCTCCTCCCCTTCAATCTCCTCTCCTTCTTCCATCTCCTCCCTTCCTCCTCCTCCTCCTCTAAGTATTTTTATTGGCTTTTTTTTTCATGCACTTCAGACCTCCATTTATAAACAACTCCACCCACGCATTTTTTTCTTTTTCCCTCGCGACCTCTTTTGTTTTTCATCTCCCTGTACTATTAACCGACTTTCTTTCTTTCTCTGTTTTTTTCTCTTCTTCTTCTTCTTCTTTCTTCTTCTTCTTCTCTTCTTTTCTTCTTCTTCTTCTTCTTCTTCTTCTTCTCTCTTCTTTCTTCTTCTTCTTCTTTCTTCTTCTTCTTCTTCTTTTCTTCTTTTCTTCTTCTTCTTCTTCCTTCTTCTTCTTCTTCTTCTCTCTCTCTTTTTCTTCTTTCTTCTTTTCTCTTCTTCTTCTTCTTCTTCTTCTTCTTCTTCTTCTTCTTCTTCTTCTTCTTCTTCTTCTTCTTCTTCTTCTGATTTTCTTCTTCTTCTTCTTCTTCTTCTTCTTTTTCAAATTTTCTCGTAATATTTCTCTTCTTCTTCTTCTTCTCTTTTCTTTCTTCTTTCTTCTTCTTCTTCTTCTTCTTCTTCTTCTTCTTCTTCTTCTTCTTCTTCTTTCTTCTTTCTTCTTCTCTTCTTCTTCTTCTTCTTCTTCTTCTTCTTCTTCTTATTTCTTCTTCTTCTTCTTCTTCTTCTTCTTCTTCTTATTTCTATTATTATTATTATTATTATATTTCTTCTTTTTCTTTTTCTTCTTTTTTCTTCTTTTTCTTCTTCTTCTTCTTCTTATCATTCTTCTTCTTCTTCTTCTTCTTCTTTCTTCTTCTTCTTCTTCCTCAAGTTTCTCATAATATTCTTCTTCTTCTTCTTCTTTCTTCTCTTCTTCTTCTTCTTCTTCTTCTTCTTCTTCTTTCTTCGTTCTTCTCTTCTCCTTCTTCTTCTTCTTTCTCAAGTTTTCTCTAATATTTCTTCTTCTTCTTCTTCTTCTTCTTCTTCTTCTTCTTCTTCTTCTCTAAATTATCTTCTTCTTCCTTCTTCTTCTTCTTCTTCTTCTTCTTCTTCTTCTTCTTCTTCTTCTTCTTCACATTACTTATGCTGATGATGATGCTGATGATGATTGTAAAGATCTTTCCTCACCTACTTACATCGTCAGCATCCTTTCGCACATTTTAATGACGAATATAAAGTTAGAAAACCAACCTGTTGCTTATTCAGTCTGACTCCCATTGCGTGCCTCCATATTACTGGCCTTATGCCAGAACTGAGTCCGATAGTTTCCCCTCTATTCGTGGTGTAATGATCAGCCAGCTAATCTTGCAAATCTTTTGACAACAGAGTCGTGAGTTCGACCCTCACTCGGTGCCCTATACTTCCGATCTTGTGACAACGATTCTAAGTTTGGCAAATGTAAACTTTCAAAGCAGTTTCTTCAACTAACAAATCCCCCACCCCGTCCTTTATATATTTTAATATTACTACGACTATTGCTACTAATGTTACTAATAGTAGGGACTGGCAAAATGAGCCTAAAATGCGTTTTTGACAAAATGACATTAGCCCCCCTACAGAAAATAATTTACCAAAAATCAGGAAATTATCGGATTTTAATGAAATTTTCAGTATTTATGTATCAATAACGATCTTTATAAATGCATTATTTATTTTATTCAAAACTTTCTCATTTTTTTGAGGTCGCTTAATTTTTGACCCCCCCCCCCTTATGTTTGGGCGTAAAATGTTTGCAATTGATCATTTTTTATATTAATCTACAGTATGAATAAATAAATAAAAGACCGAAGTTATGAATAGAAACAAAAATATTTTTACGGGTGGCTTTTCTATGAGAAAATAACTACCAAAAATCAAAAAATAAAATGTAAAAAATAATAAATAATTAATTTTTTGGAGATTTCTTTTTTTACTCATTTCGATAATTATTAATTGGCTATTATTTTTATAAAAGAAAAAAAATCATACATCAAGTTTTCTTCTGCTTAAAAGGGGGAGAGGGTACATTTTAATCGAGTTTTTCTTCAAAACTTATTACTTTTGGCGCATAAAATAAGTATTTGCATTAAGTAGATATTTATCTTTAAAATATAAAAATATAACATTTTTAAACTGAACGTCAGGCTTTTCATATTTTAAATGAATTTTATATATTAATATTTTTTCATAGCAAAAATACTAAAATTAAAATTTTGAAATAAAATAACTAATGCATTATAAAATTCATTAATTATTAAATCAATACTGAAATTTCATTAAAATCGATAATTACCTGATTTTGTGCGTAAATTTTTTGCAAAACGCGAATGTTACAGTAAAATTGTTAACAAGCACTTTAAAAACATCGAAAACGAGGCTGACTGGCTGATATCGTCGAAATTGACCAAAACAAATACTTTTAAATCTATTTAAAAATAAACTGCATGTGATGATATTTTCTTTTTTTAATGATGGTCTTATGTTTACTACTTATCGATTTAGATAAAGTTTGACCTTAAATAATAGATTTAATTATTTCTAATTCGCTTTTAAAATTCCTAGCAGACGACAAAATCGCCTATCCCTACACTAATACTTATTTTCCGATGCTACTACTACTATTAGTACTATTAGTACTACTATTATGACGATGGTGACCAGTATTAGTACTTCATGTGTTTTTTCAGATTTTTTCAACTAGTCATTCAAATTATCATCTTCAACAACAAAGTTCTTACTTATCTTCTTTCTCTTCTTTCTCTTCCACCCTGTCGGCTGAGGCGTCAGAATGCACCGACTGCACCTCTGCAGAGGGGTAAGACTTCCCCAATGGGGTCACCTGTTTGCCGTGGATGGCGACCCGTGATGCTTAAGGATAGATCCCAGGTGGATGAGCAGTCCATGACTTGCAATACTTCACTTTGGCCCTATTTTGGGCTAGACGGCTGGTCGGAGAAGCCCCCTCCGATCAATCGGCTGGTCACGTCAAGCCCTAGCACCTATATGATTGCCCCAACCCTATTGCCCTTATGGCAATCCCCGACCCTTTTTATCATATGGGTGCTAGAAGTCGGTGGCTGCGGGTCTACATGTACTAGGAATGACGTTAAACTCTATCTGATGGTGAGGTTCCAGTTTTGGAGGTTTGGGGAATGTGGAGCACCCCTTCATCACCATTGCTCCCTGGTCCACTCCGACCCGGAGTGGTAGTACCTGTTAGGGTCCCATCTATGGGTTAAATACAGAAAACATGAGTTATCCATTAAAAATGAAATTATTTCAAAACTTTGTTAGCATTAAACAAAATTTTTTTTTACCAATAGAAGTATTCGGCATAAATTAACCCAAGGGGTTGACATGCCATAAAACCCAACCAAACCAAATTCTTTCTCTTTATACTACTACTACTACTACTACTACTACTACTACTAATAATAATAATAATAATAATAATAATAATAATAGTAATAACACAAAAAAGAGTAAAGACAGATTACTTATGGCGGCCAACAATAGTAGATGTGACATATGGGAAACAGAAAAACAACAAAGACTAGAAAACAAAATAGGAAGAAAAACGATTATATGGACACTTCAAAACGACAAATTGAGAGGTGTGCACACGAAAAGCACAACGAAAGAGATCCCGCAGACAAGACCTGGACGTGGTTAGAAAAGTAAACCTTAAAAGAGAAACTGAATCCCTAATAATTACTGCACAAAATAATGCCATAAGGACAAAACTATATCAAAGCGAAAATTGATAAGACCCAACAAATAGTAAATGTAGACTTTGCGTAATAGAGATGAGACTGTAAACCATGTACTAAGCGAATGCAGCAAACTTAGCACAAACGGGAGTACAAAACTAGACACGACTGGGCTGGGAATTATGCAAAAAGTTACATTTTGACCATACAACAAAATGGTATATGCATAAACCAGAATCTGTCTTCTTGAGAACGAAACGCATAAAATTCTCTGGGACTTTGAAAATAAAACGGATCACCTTATCACCAGCAAGAGACCAGACCTAGTGTTTGATTAACAAAAAGGAAAGAACTTGTCAACTGGTGGATTTTGCAGTTCCAGCAGATCACAGGGTGAAAATAAAGGAAAAAGTAAAAAAATGGACAAATATCTGGACCTTGCCAGAGAACTGAAAAAGTTATGGAATATGAAAGTGAAAGTGATACCAATTGTAGTTGGTGCACTTAGAACGGTCCCAAAGGATCAGAAAAGGGTTTTGGAAAGTTTGGAAATCAGAGGAAGGATTGATACCATCCAGAACACTGCACTGCTGGCAATCTGCCAGAATACTCAGAAGAGTCCTAGAGACTGAGGAGACTTGCTGTCACTCAGACTCCAGTGAAAAGACCATCAGGCTAATGCTGATGTGAAAAACTCAAAAGGAGTAAATAATAATAATAATATATATAATAATAATAATAATAATAAATAATAATAATAAAATAATAAACGACAGATGGACAAACAGAAAAACGCGACAAAGACTAGGAAACAAAAATGGGAAGAAAAACAATTATATGGACGCTTCAAACGACAAATAGAAGAGGTTGCACACGAAAAGACTTGGACATGGTTAAGAAAAGGGAAAACCTCAAAAAGAGAAACAGAATCACTTATAATTGCTGCACAAAATAATGCCATAAGGACAACAAACTACATCAAAGCAAAAAATTGATAAGACCCAACAAAATAGTAAATGTAGACTTGCGGTAATAGAGATGGGGAGACTTGGCTGTCACTCAGACTCCAGTGAAAAGACCATCAGCTAACACTGATGTGAAACTCAAAAGGAGTAAATAATAATAGTGTCAAGAAGTGGACTTTGGGGTTCCAGCAGATCACAGGGTGAAGATGAAGGAAAATGAAAAGATGGATAAATACTGGAATACTCAGAAGAGGTCCTGGAAACCGGAGGAGACTTGCTGTCACTCAGCCTCCAGTGAACCATCAGCTACGACAGGTATGAAAAACTCGAATGGAGTGAAATAATAATAATAAAAGAGAACGTGTCAACTTGGTGGACTTTGCGGTTCCAACAGATCACAGGTTAAAGATGAAGGAAAATGAAAAGATGGATAATACCTGGACTTCCAGAGATTAAAAAAAAGCTGTTGGAACAGGAGAGTGAAAGTAATACCAATTGTAGTTGGTGCACTTGGAACGGTCCCAATAAACTTGGAAAAAAGACTGGAGGATCTAGAAATCAGAGGAAGAATTGAGACCATCCAGGCTACCATGCACTGCTGCAATCGGCTAGAATACTCAGAGAATCCTGGAGACCTGAGGAAACTTCCTCTGTGAAAATACCATCAGCTAACGTTGATGTGAAAAACTCAAACACAGTGATAATAATAGGTCTGAACTTGCACAAAGGTGTTAAAATACCACAAATTCTGTAATAAAACTGTTAATTTTAAGTAATCTTGGGTCTAGGGTTAAGGTTTAGGGTTAGTGTAGGGTTAGGTTTAGGGTTAGGGTTAGTTTAATGGGAAAATGAATAAATAATTTGGGTTCTATATTTTTCTGGTCACCGCCTGTATCACCGCCTGTGACGACCCAGAAAAAACAAACCCAACAAATTTTTGTAATAAACTTGTTAATTTAACTAGATGGGTTAGGGTTAGGGGTTAGGGTTTAGGGTGTGGTGGTTTGGGTTTTAAGGTTAGTTTTAATTTGGGAAAATGAATAAATATTTTCACGTTTAATTTACTGTAACTATTATTCATATTCTTTTTATTATGCTACTAATTTCATATTCCTATCATAGTAATGCTACAACTACTAATAATAATACTTCATATTCTTATAATTATCATACTCCTTGGTCTAGCGCTATTGTAAAGGGGATAGACTCCCTCGCTGACTGGCTCATACCGACTTTAGGCCGCCCCGACGACTTTACTTGTACTACAACTACTATTACTATTTGTCCATTAGTACTATCAATAATATTTCATATTCTTATTATTATGCTACTAATTTCATATTCATATCATTCTCCTACTACTACTACTTCATATTTTTAGTAATTATCAACATACTACTACTACTACTTCTATTACTATTCCTCCATTGGTACTATCACTGATATTTCTGCTACTTCATATTTTTAGTAATATTACCAGCATACTACTATTACTACTACTACTACTACTATTCCTCCATTGGTACTATCACTGATATTTCATAGTTTAATTATTATGCTACTAATTTCATATTCTTATAATTCTACAACTACTACTACTACTACTACTACTAATGTTTCATATTCTTTTGATTAATACATTACTACTACTACTGCTACTACAACCACTAGTACTTCTACTATTAGTACTACTACTACTACTACATATTCTTCTTATTGATATCTATTTTTATTACTACTACAACTAGTTCATATACTTATTATCATTTTCCTACAAATGGCACTACTACTACTACTACGACTACTACTACTACTAATACTTCTTCTTTTCGTAATACTACTCTCGTACTACAAGTAGTATGTCTTCATTAGTACCAAAATTACTATTTCTTATTCTTATTCTTTCTATTATTATACAACTACTTTCATATTTCTACCATACGTCTACTACTGCTACTTAACTGCTACTATTTTATATTCTCATTATAATGTTATTACTACTACTACAAACATTTAATATTGTTATTATTGTTATTTTCACTCCTCTTGAGTCTTTCACACCAGCGTCAGCTGATGGTATTTTACCGGAGACTGAGTGGCAACAAGTGTCCTCGGATCTCCAGGATTCTTCTGAGTATTCTACCTGATGGTAGTAACGCAGTAGTCTGGATGGTCTCAATTCTTTCTCTGATTTCCAGAGCCTCCAGTATTTTTTTTTTAAGTTTATTGGGACCGTTCCAAGTGCACCAGCTATAATTGGTATCACTTTCACTCTCATATTCCACAGCTTTTTTTTTCAATTCTCTGGCGAGGTCCAGGTACTTATCCATCTTTTTATTTTCCTTCAGCTTCACTCTATGATCTGCTGGGACGGCAAAGTCCACCAGTTGACACGTTCTCTTATTATTATTATTATTATTATTATTATTATTATTATTATTTACTCCTTTTGAGTTTTCACATCAGTGTTAGCTGACGGTCTTACACTGGAGTCTGAGTGACAGCAAGTCTCCTCAGGTCTCCAGGACTTAATTATTTACTCCTTTTGAGTTTTCACATCAGCATTAGCTGATGGTCTTTCACTGGAGTCTGAGTGACAGCAAGTCTCCCCAGGTCTCCAGGACTCTTCTGAGTATTCTGGCAGATTGCAGCAGTGCTGTGTTCTGAATAGTCTCAATCCTTCCTCTGATTTCCAAACTTTCCAAACCCTTTTCTAATCCTTTTGGGATTGTTCCAAGTGCACCAACTACAATTGGTATCACTTTCACTTTCATATTCCATAACTTTTTCAGTTCTCTGGCAAGATCCAGATATTTGATCACTTTTTCATTTTCCTTTAGCTTCACTCTGTGATCTCCTGGCACTGCAAAATCTACCACTTGACAAGTTCTTTCTTTTTTGTTTATCAACACTAGGTCTGGTCTTCTTGCTGGGATAAGATGATCCGTTTTTATTTCAAAGTCCCAGAGAATTTTATGCGTTTCGTTTTCAAGAACAGATTCTGGTTTATGCATATACCATTTTGTTGTATGGTCAAAATTTAATTTTTTGCATAATTCCCAGTGGATCACCCTCCCAACCCAGTCGTATCTAGTTTTGTATTCTCGTTGTGCTAGTTTGCTACATTCGCAGAGTATATGGTTAACAGTCTCATCTCTATTACCGCAAAGTCTACATTTACTATTTTGTTGGGTCTTATCAATTTTCGCTTTGATATAGTTCGTCCTTATGGCATTATTTTGTGCAGCAATTATAAGTGATTCAGTTTCTCTTTTGAGATAGCAGGAATTTCTTACTTGCGTAGCATATGATAGAAAACTCATTTTAGTAAGCATCTTTGTAATATGAATTGCTAATGATTTACGTTGTATGGAAGGCCTACTTATAATGTTATAGTTCATAGGCGATAGTAACCCCTTTTAATTTTTAAGTTTTGACTTAGTTAAAGTCTACCTGCCCCTTTTTCTAGTTAAATAAGAAACCCTAATAATAAGGATTTTTTTATATATTTAATTTATTTCCTTAATTTTATTTAAAAAATTTTTTTATTTGTATTGGTTTTAATTTAATTATTTATTGTTTCATTTTTATTCTATTTTTAAATATTAAACGTAAATGCTTTTTTATCAGCATGTTCATTCAGCTTTAAGTTCAATGGTTTGAACACTATTTTTATTTTTATTTTTACGATGGGGAATAGTTTTAAGGTATGCGGTATTTTTCTTTTTTAAACAAATCAATAGATTAGCAGATTATCGTTTTAGTCAGAGAACAAATGAACAATTTTAAAAAATAACTCATACCTTGCGAAATATCGTAAATAAAATAATTCAGGCAAAGTTAAGGGTTTATTTTACAAATTTCAATCCTACAAACTTTTTAAATATTATTATTATCATTTACTCCTTTTGAGTTTTCAGATCAGTGTTAGCTGATGGTCTTTCACTGGAGTCTGAGTGACAGCAAGTCTCCTCAGGTCTCCAGGACGCTTCTGAGTATTCTGGCAGATTGCAGCAGTGCAGTGTTCTGAATGGTTTCAATCCTTCCTCTGATATCCAAACTTTCCAAGCCCTTTTCTAATCCTTTTGGAACTGTACCAAGTGCACCAACTACAATTGGCATCACTTTCACTTTCATATTCCATAACTTTTTCAGTTCTCTGGCAAGGTCCAGATATTTGTCAATTTTTTCATTTTCCTTTAGCTTCACCCTGTGATCTGCTGACACTGCAAAATCAACCAGTTGACAAGTTCTTTCTTTTTTGTTAATCAACACTAGGTCTGGCCTTCTTGCTGGGATAAGGTGATCCGTTTTAATTTCTAAGTCCCAGAGTTTTGTGCGTTTCATTCTCAAGAAACAGATTCTGGTTTATGCATATACCATTTTGTTGTGTGGTCAAAATTTAATTTCTTGCATAATTATTATTATTATTATTATTATTATTATTATTATTACTATTTCACCATTACTACTCTTAGTAATATTTCATATTCTTTTTATTATTACTAAAGATGATCCAAATTTTTTTTGTACATTACGGATTATTTTATTATCTATTTATATACTACTATAAGGTGTGCTCCCCCCTCATACCCGCAGATTTGGATTAAATAGTACCAGTACCGGACTCGGGAACCTTCTTTTCGGACTCGGGAACCTTCTTTTCGAACTCGGGAATATTCTCGTCGTAATCTGGAGCCGTCATTCAGAGGAAAAGACACAAGTTTGGATTTTTGTAGCCCCATCCCTCAAATTAGATAATAAGTCCAATCATCTTACTTTCGAATTAAAGTTGGGTTTTTCTTAACTGGCCAATCAGAGATGTTTGGAGTTACAATTTTTTTTAAAATAGAAAATGGTCTGATTAGTTAAAATCAGTCACACGGTGAGGACCAGGTTAAGTCAGAAGAACCACAAGACTTCAAATTGCTGAAGTAAGAAATCTTTACCAATATAAGTGTTACCATCTTATGGGCCATCCTATAGGGCTTTAAGCAAGAGCGTTTGTCCAGTGGAATTGGATCCTTGGTAATCTTCTGATAATGAATCCTTTGGTTCTTCTGGTAAAGAGTCCTGAGTATTGAAAGTCCCTCCTCAATGGATATTTGAAGTGAGCACACTCATATACTCACTCCAAATTCTTTATTCAAAAAATAAGAAGTGAATACATGAGTCTGTCATCACAACTCGGCATATAGCCGGAAGGTTTAGTTTGGGGGGAGGATAACAAAGCTGGTCATACCACTACATGGATCTATTTAGCTAGATTCACTCGCCGACCGATCCATTCAAAAATAAATTTGGCATTCTCTCCTTGCACAGCCTACTTACACCAAAATGCCTCTTTCGCTCTATGACTTTATCCGACTTAAAATTTTCCCTTTCGAATGATTTGAAAGTTTTTTAAGCAGTAAGTCCCTCCTCAATGATTGCGAGTACAGCTGTGGTAAGTATCAGTGTTTAAGTAGTGAATCAGCCACGCATTATGGTTGTTGATTGGCCGGAGGAGTAAACCGAGTGACCTCGGCTAGTCTATAAATCCAGGTGGGGAATTGTAGCACACCTTATATACCAAATCATTCCAACAATAAGAAATATACCTTGCCGCCAAGAACAATCCCATAAAAGAAGTGACGCTGTCCATTTCATCTTTGCTGATTTCCTCAATGCTAATTAGCATAAAACGTTGGGCCATTTCTCTCACATTTTAATTAATATTAAATTCATCAAGGTGGCAACTATAATAACATATTGAATTATGTTAAGTAGTGACCCTTTTCTTGAATCTTAATATATAAACAGGCTAAGATAGATAGGCAGAATTTGATAATATGATATATATTCAAAATATGACATATATAATATCTCCTTAAAACCTAATAATATAATATAATATAATATTTATTGTAATAGAAATATTATGATTTATATTTCTATTCTATTATATCTATACATTATATTTGTATATCATATTTTTATATTAAGTGTAACATAAGTGTGTATATTATATCTATATATTATATTCAAATTTTCAATTGACGCATTCCTTTCCATTATATATAATAAAACCGTTGGGTTATTCCCTAGTTGAGTAACATGAGTGACCCAGACAAAACAGAACCCAAATTATTTATTTATTTTCCCATTAAACTAACCCTAAACCCCAACCCTAACCCTAACCCTAACTCTAACCGTAAACCCTTGTTTGACTTAAACTACAAAAAATAAATTAACAGTTTTATTACAAAATTTTTGGGTTCTTTTTTTTTTTTGGTCACCTGTAATATTATGTTACTCAACTAAAGAGGGTTAGGTTAGGGTTAGGGTTAGGGTTTAGGGTTAGGGTTAGTTTAATGGGAAAATATATAATTTGGGTTCTGTTTTTTCTAGGTCACCCTGTAATATCATGTTACTCAACTAGGAAATAACCAACCGTTGTTCTTGTTAACAGTGTGTTGCTTCGTTCTAAGAGTTAACCTACGACTACAGCAGTTTATTTCTACTAACCTCGCAACACGTCAAAAAATAACTTCAAACAATCTGCGTCGATCCCCGTTCTTCAGATCAAAGGAAAACACAACGTGGGTGCAGAAAGCATCGACACTCAACTAGCCGGATACATATGTGGTAGTCACGGAACTAAGTCATCTCATCAAGTACCAGGGCTACCATAGGACCACAATACTAGGTGTATTTTTTTTTTAAAGTCTGCTTTCTAAGTAATCCTCTATTTGGGTCAAAACAGCCCGCAAAGCCTTCGTTTCTAACTTTTCGCTCTTAATATAATCAGTTCGTACTTGCGCACTGGTGTCACAATCAGAAAACATAAAAACGTCAATATCCTCCGCTCGTTAATCCGCTCTTTTATGGACGAATAGGAGGAGCCGAAAATCAGCATACGCCATAAATTATTCACTTCACTGAAACAAATTTTAAAAATAAATTTTGGGCTAAACTTGCAAATCGTCGTCAAATTTAAAACGGAAAATTTTGACGACGATTTGCAACACATCAATCTAAATTTTGAAAATCCGATTCAAAATACTTGATTTTTATTTTTTTGGTAAGTCAGGTTAGTAATTGTTTTATTTCATTTATCTAACGAATCTTGAAATATTTTCTAAACTAAAATAATTATGCGCAGTTTAGAAAATATTTCAAGATTCGTTAAATAAATAAAATAAAACAATTACTAACCTGACTTACCAAAAAAAAAGTAGGAAAAAAAAAAGAAAATAAAGTAAATAAATAAATAAAAAAGAGAAAGATTTTTTTAATTTATGAAATAAGAAAAGTACTAACCTGACTTACCCCCCCCCCCCAAAAAAAATGCTAGTATTTTGAATCGGATTTTAAAATTCATTTTAATTTCAAAATTTAGTTTGATGTGATGAAAATCGTTGTCAAAATTTTTTCGTTTTAATTTTGAGGACGATTTGCAAGTTGAGCCAAATTTTGACTCGGGGAGCAGTCATGTTTCTTCTCCCATATATCTTTATATGCAAGACACGTGCGCACCTGATTCACCCCACGAGGTATGTTGATGCTCTACCTAACGAGCTAAACAGGCTTCTGTGTGTGTGTGTGTGTGTGTGTGTGTGTGTGTGTGTGTGTGTGTGTGTGTGTGTGTGTAGTGAGGTCGGTATATAGATTTTACCATTACGGTGGCTCACAGAATGAAAATGCAAGAAAGCGAAAATATAGATAAATTCTTTGAACTTGTCAGAGAACTAAAAAGTTATAGAAAATTAGGTGACGTTGATATCAATTGTAGTTGGTACCCTTGAAATCAGAGGAAGGGTCGACACCATCTAGACATCAAGATCAGTACTCAGAAGAATCCTGGACACCTGAGGAGTTTTGCTGTTACTCAGATTCTAGTGAAAAAACATCAGTTACAAGACTCAATAAGTGACATAATAATAATAATAATAATAATAATAATAATAATAATAATAATAATAATAATAATAATAATAATAGACTTTATATAGACCAATACATTCTTAAAGAAGTAAAAAATAGACGGAAAAATATTGCTATGGCCTGGATCGATTACAGAAAAGCCTATGACATGGTCCCACATACTTAGATTTTAGAATGTCTAAAAATGTATAAAATTTCCAACAACATCATAAACTTCATTAAAAAAGCCATGGAAAATTGGCGAGTTCAATTAAAAGCTGGAAAACAATCCCTGGCAGACGTAAAATCCAAAGAGGTATCTTCCAAGGAGACTCATTATCACCACTACTCTTTATTATAGCAATGATGCCGCTTAATCATATACTTAAAAAATGTACAGGGGGATACAAATTCACTAACTTACAAGAAAAGATAAACCACCTTATGTACATGGATGACATAAAAAAATTTTGAAAAAATGAAAAAGAATTAGAGAGCCTAATACAAACTATTAGAATATATAGCCAGGATATAGGGATGGAATTTGGAATCGAAAAATGTGCTATGCTTGTAATAAAATGCGGTGAAAGAAAACTAATGGATGGAATACAACTGCCAAATCAGGACACCATAAAATCACTTGATGAAAATGAAAGTTACAAATACTTAGGAATTTTAGAAGCGGACAATATTAAGCAAACAGAAATGAAAGGAAAAGTTAAAAAAGAATATCTCAGGAGAACTAGAAAACTTCTAGAAACCAAACTTAACAGCAGAAATCTGATCAAAAGAATCAATACCTGGGCTGTCCCCATTATAAGATACTCAGGACCATTCTTAAAATGGACAAAAGAAGAACTCAGACAGATTGACCAAAGAACGAGAAAGTTAATGACCATGCACAAGGCTCTCCACCCTAGAGACGAGAGAGATAGATTATATGTGTCAAGAAAGGAAGGGGGAAGAGGTCTTGCCAACATAGTAGACTGCGTAGAAACCACTATCCAACAACTTGAGGATTACACAAGAAAGAGCAAAGACAAATTACTTATGGCGGCCAACAATAGTAGAAGTGACAGATGGACAAACAGAAAAACAACAAAGACTAGAAAACAAAAATGGGAAGAAAAACAATTATATGGACACTTCAAACGACAAATCGAAGAGGTTGCACTGAGGAGACTTGCTGTCACTCAGACTCCAGTGAAATACCATCAGCTAACACTGGTGTGAAAACTCAAAAGGAGTGAATAATAATAATAATAATAATAATAATAATAATAATAATAATAATAATAATAATAATAATAATAATTCATCCAGTGGTCAGTAAAGATGGTCATACTGATAGTCTTTTTGGGTATGAAAGGAGACATCACTATCGATTTTCTTGAAAAAAAGGGCAATTGTAAATGGTGAATCCTATTTCCAATCCCCTAGGCAAAATTCACCTTATTTATTCAATGAACCTCTTACAAACTTTTTTTGGTTATTTCCAATAACTCCAACCCAAAAAAGAGGAACCACTCTGAATGAATTTTATCTGTTAACTAATCAACCCATTATTTTCCCATTAAACTAAACCTAAACCCTAACCCTAACCCTAACTATAACCTTAAACCCCGTCTTCTTTTTTCCTAGTAGATTAATAAATAAATAAATAGTTTATCACTCAATCAGAGTGTTTTCCCTTCTTTTAGCTTGGAGTTATAGGAAATAACCCTTTTTTTTTAATTAAAAGTCTATAAAAAATAGATAAAACGAAAATATTTATGAGATTTTAATGAAGAAGAGATTATTCCTTTTTTTTTTCTTTTTTTTTTTCACCCAGTTGTCAGTAAATAAGGTCATGCTGACAA
The DNA here is from genome assembly GCA_023376005.1 of Doryteuthis pealeii. Classification (NCBI taxonomy): domain Eukaryota; kingdom Metazoa; phylum Mollusca; class Cephalopoda; order Myopsida; family Loliginidae; genus Doryteuthis; species Doryteuthis pealeii. The sequence goes on from CM042162.1 coordinate 92,791,134, forward strand.
TCTTCTGGAATATGAAAGGACTCACCACAACTGATTTTCTTGAAATATGTGCAATTATAAACGATGCTTCCTATTGCCAATTCAAAAGTCCCCTTATTTATTGATTGACCCTTGTACATAACCTTTTTGAAGTAAAAAAAAATGTAAAAAAATATAAAAGTAAAAAAAATAATGAAATTCTTTTATGAATTATTTTATAAAATTTTATAAATTTTATGAATTTTATAGATTTATAAATTCTTAACTTTATTGAATAAGCTTAATAATAATATTCTATTTTTTAAATTTATAAATTCATAAATTTTATAGATTTTATAAATTCTTTTATGAAAAGTAAAAAAAAATACATTAAATTAAATTGAAGTAAAAAAGGCCCCTTATTTATTGAAAAGAATATATTAAAAGTATAAAAAGTGATAAATTATTGATAAATTATCAAATATCTAAATTAGTAATTATAGATTATATATTATAAATTCATAAATTATAAATTATTAATTATAATTTTAATTTTATTTATAAATCATTAATTATTAATTGATAAATTATTAAATATTTAAATTAGTAATTATAAATAATCAAGTGATAAATTATTATCATTAAAAATATATTAAAAATGAAATTTTATAATGTTTTATTAAATAAGCTTAATAATATTTTAATTTCTAAATTTCTAAATTTTATAAATTTATAAATTTTATAAATTCTTTTATTAATAGTAAAAAAAATTACATTTAATTAATTTGAAGTAAAAAAAAGTCTATATATTAAAAGTATTAAAAGTGATACATTATTGAGAAATTATCAAATATTTAAATTAGTAATTATAAATAATAAAGTGATAAATTATTATCATTAAAAGTATCTTAAAAGTAATATTTTATAATATTTTATTAAATAAGCTTAATAATAATATTTTAATTTTTAAATTCATAAATTTTATAAATTTATAATTTTTTTTAATTTTATAAATTTTTTATAAAAAGTTTTAAAAATTACATTTAATTAAATTGAAGTAAAAAAAAAAGTCCCCTTATTTATTGATAGACCCTTGTATATAAACATTTTGAAATAAAAAAAAAGTTTAAAAAATTTTAAAGTTAAAAAATGTACGATTGTACATAACCATTTTTTTATACAAAGATTTGGGAGAATATGTGCTTAATTGAAGTCGTACCTAATTCTGAAAGTTAATTAATTAATAATTAATTAATTAGGCGGGCATACCTATTTAAATGTAAGGCTAAACAAATCGAGAAAAATTAATCTCTGTATGTACATTTCGGCCTATTAGGAAATGTACATACAGAGATTAATTTTTCTCGATTTGTTTAGCCTTACATTTAAATAGGTATGCCCGCCTAATTAATTATTTATTAATTAATTAACTTTGAAATTTAGGTACGACTTCAATTAAGCACATATTCTCCCAAAAATTGTCGGCTAAAAAAAATAAAAGAAGCCATATCATAAACACATCGCTTGTGTATTTACTTCTCATATAAAGATTTGTAAAAATATAATTGAATATATAAAATGAAAAAACTTTCGATACACTCGAAGATTTTTATATCAGTTTTCAAATATCAGTTTTCTTTTGACAGTCTTTACACAAATTCATATCATTGTTAAAATTACAGACGTGAGTTGAGAGTATAATAAAGAACCGGTTACTCCCTTTTTTGTGGTTTTTGTCTTTTTGTCTAATTCTCTTTTACTTTTTCTTCCTCCAATTCGACCCTCACTGACTGTTAGAGTCAATATTGTGTTGAACGCATGAATTCAGATCATACATGCGTCACCCTCCGTGAATAAGGACTGTAAGCAGAGGAGTTTGTTTACTTTGTGGCTAAGACCTTGGGGGTCTTTTTATTTTCTCTTTCCTTCGTGAGTGGTAGAAATGTCGGGGTGGGTGAGATTTTGCGGTGAGTAAATAGATGGGTCGACCACTCCTGTGGGTCGCGTGTTTGGTGACTACACTTTGCAGCTGGTTTATCGTTAAAGATAACCCCCGCCCCCCAAAAGCACGTAATCTTCAAAATAAAAGATGAAATGTACTAAATATCTGTTTTACGGGTAGCAGTCGGTAGAGCGTCATCATAGGAACCACAAGGGGCTGATGGTAGGTGTGGCGCTCCACCTCAGCTGCAAAAAACTATCTCCTTGGTCTAGCGCTAGTGAAAACGAGATAGACTCCCTCGCTGTATGGAAGATACCGAGTTTAGGCCACCCAGGAATCACAAGGTCCCTGGTTCGATACCGGCCCTCGCCAACTCAGTGTATGAGTAACACAGGGATCTGCGTGGTAAAGTATGGTGCTGATGGTATGTGTGGTGCTCCACCTCATGTGCAAAAACTATCTCCTTGGTCTAGCACTAGTGAAAAGGAGATAGACTACCTCGCTGTATGGAAGATACCGACTTTAGTCCACCCAGGAACCACAAGGTTTTTTGTTCGATACCGGCCCTCGCCAACTCAGTGTATGAGTAACACAGGGATCTGCGTGGTAAAGTATGGTGCTGATGGTATGTGTGGCGCTCCACCTCATGTGCAAAAACTATCTCCTTGGTCTAGCACTAGTGAAAAGGAGATAGACTACCTCGCTGTATGGAAGATACCGACTTTAGTCCACCCAGGAACCACAAGGTTTTTTGTTCGATACCGGCCCTCGCCAACTCAGCGTATGAGTAGCACAGGGATCTGCGTGGTAAAGTATGGTGCTGATGGTATGTGTGGCGCTCCACCTCATATGCAAAAACTATTTCCTTGGTCTAGCGCTAGTGATAAGAAGATAGACTCCCTCGCTCTCTGGCTGATACCGACTTTAGGCCACCCAGGAATCATAAGGTTTTTGGTTCGATACCGGACCTCGCCAACTCAGCGAATGAGTAGCACAGGGATCTGTGCGGTAAAGTAAGGGGTTAATGGTAGGTGTGGCGCTCCATCTTATATGCAAAAACTATCTCCTTGATCTAGCACTAGTGAAAAGGGGATATACTCCCTCGCTCTCTGGCTGATACCGACTTTAGGTCACCCAGGAACCACAAGGTTCTTGGTTCGATACCGGCCCCCGCCAACTCTACGTATGAGTAGCACAGGGATATGTGCAGTAAAGTAAGGGGCTGATGATTGGTGTGGTACTCCACCCCAGACGCAAAAAAACTACCTCCTTGGTCAAGCGCTTGTGAAAGGGATAGACTCCCTCACTCTCTGGCTGATACCGACATTAGGACACCCCGACGACTTTATTCACTATACTTATTGAACGGGAGGTCGTACAGCAAAAAAGTTACAGTGTGACTTGAATGGCTAGGTTCAAGCAAGAGTCGATGAAACTCAAAATCTATCAAAATATTTAAATCACGTGGTCCAACCCTTTTCGTGTATAATGCATATTGTTTTGATTTGTCATCATCATCATCATCACCATCATGTCGTGTAATTAGTTAAAAGTACCCCCCCCCCCATAAAAAGCACGTAATTTTTAAAATAAAAGATAAATTGAACTTAAGTCGTCGGGGTGGCCTAAAGTCGGTATCAGCCATATATTTTTATATGTTGTACATATATATATATATATATATGTGTGTGTGTGTGTGTGTGTGTGTATTTGGGCAGCATTCTTTCATTTATACATGTAGAATTAAACAAAAGGCACATCTCCTGTTTAACAATTTTATTTTTGAATCTTTTCTAATTTTATGGCCAACTTTGGGTGGAATTCGTGGATATGTCCACCAAAGTTCAGGTCCCGAGTACTTTCGGCACTTCGAAGTGCCATCATCAGGGGTGATGTGTTCTAGTTTTTTAAAAATTAAATTAATGTGGAGGCTGGAAGGAGAAGAATTGGTGAGAAAGGTGTTATAGGCATTTTAAAATACACACATTCGGCACAAAGAAAAAAATAAACAAAAACTCCAAATACTAGAAGCTTTATACATTAAACAATACAAACCATCCTTAAACAAAATTAATTTCCAATGCAGTACACACATTTTAGTGTACTGCCCATGGTGCTAAAAGTATATTCCCTTTGAATTTAAGGTGCACTCATACAAGTTTTCTTTTAAGGCTGTTCTGGCTGTTACAATAAGTATTGCATGTCCTTAGTTGCTTTAAATTTACGGCTACCAAAATGTTATATTCCAGTCGATTTACATTTTCGGATATCCCTCATAGTCAAATAAAACCAGAATCGACTTTAATAAAGATTGATCATCATCACTGTTATCATTATCATCAGCAACGGCATTTTATCATATCTCCAGACAGTCACGTGGTATCCACCGATCTCCCGGATTGACCGATCGAAAGTCATCTTTCTGACGTTGCGATCTCTGACACATCGAAACAAAACAAAAACAAAAAACGCAAGTACAATACGAATAAATTCATACCATATATATATATATATATATATATATATATATATATATATATATATATATTACTCGGATCAATAAAATGGAAATTAAGTAAACAAATTCGATAAGCATTTTTGATATCATTGTCTGAAACTATGAATCTCATCTGTTATAGAAAATCCTGTCTGTAGGATTTGATTCATAAACGAAAAATGGGCATTTTCTATTTAGAGGGCAAAAACAAAACAAAAAAAAATTACAGACCTTAATCATTACCAAATATTATCCAGCATAAGAAGGGCCCAAACTCCACCCTTCACTTTTCTATATCTTTCAGTATAAAGTCAGCGGCGCTTGATAACGGTTTCTCACCAATGCGATTTTCAAACTAAACTACATTTTTTCTTATATTTTTTTATTCTTATATTCTTTCCTTGATGCGCTCGTCGTGTAATGGTTATCATCGTAAGAAATGGCTACGTCGACTCGAGTTCAATCCAGTTAACAAGATTATAAGTGGTAAGTCGTGTTATGCACGGTGCCGACTCAATCTGCGCAGGTAGTCTGGTGGGGATTTCGGAATAAAATAAAAATATGATCGAAAGCAAATCGAAGTCTTGGGTTATTATCTCAAAACCACCAATGACACAGGGCTTCTGATAAAGAGAAATCCCCAATGGAAGACCAGACACGAAGTCCCCAAGACGAAGTCTAGACGCTAGAAGAAGTTACCAAAGATGAGCAGAAGAATAATAGAAGTAAAGAGTATATACAACATCAGGTACTTTTTTCAGTATCACAATATGTTCTTAAAAGGACCCCCACTTTTCGGCATGCACAACCGGTACATAAACTCTACCTGGTTTATCCGTTCTAATTTTTACTGGTATATAAAATTCTTAACAATGCTGTTTGCATTTCATATAACGCTAATATAAAAACAGCGCGTGGTGTAATGGTTAAAGTCATTGGAAATGGGCTCGACGCCCCGAGTTCAAATCCTGGGTGTGCTAATTGAATTTCACTTAGCTCTAATACCCTTGGGAAAGGTATGAATTCTACTCTCCCTCCAGCTATGGGTAAATAGTAGGGCAGACTGGGCTCTTTAGTCTTGGTTAGGCAATCGGTCTAGGAGAAGGAAAAATCTGAATTCAAACCTGTTATATATATTTACCAACCCCTGCGCACGAGCAGGATGTGACACAAGGTAAATTTCTTAAGCGGTGTTTAACAGGTTTGAATTCAGAGTTTTCCATCTCCTAGACCGGTTGCCTAACCAAGATTAAAGAGCCCAGTCTGCCCTGCTGTTTACCCATAGCTCGAGGGAGAGACGGATTCATACCTTTCCCAAGGGTATTAGCACTAAGTAAAATGCAATTACCACGTCCAGGATTTGAACTCGGGGCGTCGAATCCATTTCCCATGACTTTAACCATTACACCACGCGCTTCCTACTGTTATACTCCCCTTAAGAAATTAACCTTGTGTCACATCCTGCTTGTACGGAGGGGTTGGTAAATATATATAACGCTAATATCATTGGGAAATGTATTAATCCAACTATGAGTAAATAGTAGGGCAGATTGAACTCTTTAAGGATATGATGCAGCCAGCGAAGATGCAACTCGCTATTCAGTAGTAATGGATCTGCAAGACTAAGATGCTAATTAATACGTCATAGGTATTTACTCAAATTGTTCGCTACGGGTAGGATGTGGCACAAGGTCGCAAGTATCTAGCATCCAGTGAGGGTAGAACTCGCTATTCAGTATCCATAGTAATGGATCTGCGAGATGAGCTTGCTAATCATTACACTACAATGTGACGCCGAATCCCTGAGAAACGTCCGTATCCATCTATTCTCCCCCTAGCCATGGGTAAAGAGTAGAGCAGATTTGATTTGATTGCTTTATTTTACGGCATATCAAACATTTTTGGGTCATTTAATGCCGAATCAAGTCATTTTGATTAACAAATGACAGTACCTGCTGTTGCTTAAGTGATCACCTAATTAAGTATTGAACAAGCTCATCACTGTTTAACTCTTTGCCTACCAAATTTTCCCCACGATTGTACCAAATTTTCTTGATATTATTTACCTGCATGTTGGGATATTTCACAGTTTCTAATCACCTCAGAACTCATTTTTTTCAAATATATATTTTCACCAACCCCTCCGCACGAGCAGGATGCGACACAAGGTCAATTTCTTACGCGGAGTTTAACAGGTTTGAATTCAGAGTTTTCCTTCTCCTAGACTGGTTACCTAGCCATGGTTAAAGAGTCCAGTCTGCCCTGCTATTCATCCATAGCTGGAGGGAGAGTAGGATTCATACCTTTCCAAAGGGTATTAGCGCCATGTGAAATGCCAACAGCTTCGTCCAAGAATTGAACTCGCGTTGACGAGTCCATTTCCTACGACTCTATTAGACCACGCGCCTCCATTATTCAAATAAAGTCCTATCTTTATTTTAATATGAGTCCTTCTGTTCAATTATAATGAACTAGCCCTTAGTTTTTTTTATGTGATATGCGTAGGATCGCAATAATACGAGAGCCGCTGTGAGAGGCTAACGTTGAATGTTCAAATTTATCAGAGTTATTCCCCTTAGCATCTTTGTTTTTGCCTATTTTCTCCTACCATAGCCGGTAATCTGGTCCCCATTGACTAAAAATGAATTAAGGCATAATTAAAAGTCCTATCACTGGATTCTTTGCCTACCAAACTTTCCCCACGGATGTACCAAATTTGCATGTTATTTTGTACATGTTGTAGGATAATTAAACTAAATTCCAATTACCATCGAATTGGTAAGACAATGCAACAAGCAGTCGTAACTGAATACGAACCTATCTTGCTGCTATATTACTCCAGAATGCCATGGTATTTATGAAGCCCCACAACATCATAAAAACCAATCAACCAATCAGGACTCAAGGAATGGAATCCCCCAAATACATGAATGGACTATTCTTGATTTCCATAAATACCAACTGTCTTGGGCACTGCTTGAGTTGTGCTTAGTTAGTTGCTGTTGTTCAAACCAACAGTATACTGACTGACTTCAATACCTGTATGATGGCATATTTCAAAGTTCACACCAGAACCCATTCTATTCAAATAAAATCCTATTGTTATTGTAATATGAGTCCTTCTGCTCAATTATAGTGAATTAACATTAGTTTTTTTTTTTTTTTACTTTGCTTGGGCAGCGGTGGGAGTGCCGATATGAGCGGCTTAAGGTCGGCAAAGAGTTAACTTCGGTGATCTAGCTGGAACTGGTGCGTTCAGCGTGTTTGGATCGTAATAAAGAGTAACACAGACCAAGCTTCGTGACCTTTGTATGACAACCTGTCTAGGAGAAGGAAAACTATGAATTCAAATTTGATAAACTGTGCTTAAAAATTGACTTTGTGTCTTAACCTACTTGTCTTGAAACGTAAGTAAAGTCGTCGGGGTGGCCTAAAGTCGTTATCAGCCAATCAGCGAGGGAGTCTATCCCCTCTTCACAAGTGCTAGACCAAGGAGATTGTTTTTGCGTCTGAGGTGGAGCGCCACACCTACCATCAGCTCCTTACTTTACCGCACAGATCCCTGTGCTACTCATACGCTAAGTTGGCGAGGACCGGTATACGAACTAGGAACCTTGGGGTTTCTTGCCGAACGCTCTACCGACTGAGCTAACCCGGCTCTAGTGTACTGCCCATGGTGCTAAAAGTCTATTCCCTTTGAATTCAAGGTGCACTCATACAAGTTTTCTTTTAAGGCTGTTCTGACTGTTACAATAAGTATTGCCTGTCCTTAGTTGCATAACCAGTTCCCAAGGTTGGGTATAAAATAGACACATTTCTACTATGCAGGTTGACTAGGTTGTATATTGAAGTCCAATAAAAAAACAAAGATTGAGAGCTCTGAACTAAAAAGAAACAAAAGTTTTCAAATCCGTATTCTTAAAGGGGTGGGCTATTTTTCTTTTTTCTTTCTTGAATGTTCTTCATTTTTTTATCAATGAACGGTACTCACCACCAGATAGAGTTTAACGTCATTCCCAGGACATGTAGACCCTCAGCAACCGCCTTCTAGCACCCATATGATAAAAAGGGTTGGGGTTTGCCATAAGGGCAATAGGGTTGGGAAAATCATATAGGTGCTAGGGCTTGACGTGACCAGCCGATTGATCGGATGGGGCCCCTACGTCCGCCCGTCTAGCCTAAGTAATGGTCTAAATGGATTGCTGCAAGTCCTGGACTGTTCATCCACCAAGACTCTGTCCTTAAGCATCACGGGTCACTACCCACGCCCAACAAGTGGCCATATTTGGGGGAGTCTTATTTAAATCCTGTTTCACAAGATTTTCTTGAATTTCCTTCATTTTTATTCAATGAACGGTATCAGTGTTTGTTTACTATTATTCTTCTTTACGGCTAGAATTTAAAACCTGTTAAATTCGGCTTAAAATTGACTTTGTGTCGTTACCTGCTTGTGGTGTAAGAGTTACATGTGAAAATAATGTGTTTTCCGACATCTTTTGTGGCCTGTTCATAACCAGTTCCCAAGCTTGCGTATAAAATAAATACATTTCTACTATGCAGGTTGACTTGGTTGTATATTGACGCCCAATAATAAAAAAAAGATTGAGTGCTCTGAATTAAAAAGAAATAAGAGTTTTCAAGTCCGTATTTTACGATGGGTGGCATTTTTTCTTTCTTTCTTGAATTTCTTCTTTTTTTCAATGAATGTTATCTAGCTACTGGCAAAATGAGCCTAAAATGCGTTTTTGACAAAATGACTTTAGCCCCCCTCCCCCTACAGAAAATAATTTACCAAAAATCAGGGAATTATCGAATTTTAATAAAAATTTTCAGTGTTTATTCATCAATGAATGATCTTTATAATACATTATTTATTTTATTTCAAAACTTTCTAATTTTTTTCAGGTCGCTTAATTTTGACCCCCCTTATGTTGGGGGCGTAACATTTTTTTAAGTTGGTCTTATATTGTACTAATTACAGTATAAATAAAGAGATAAAAGACCGAAGTTATGAATAGAAACAAAAACAATTTTTACGGTGGCTTTTCTATGAGAAAATAAGTACCGAAAATCGAAAAATATAATGTAAAGAAAATAATAGCTAATTAATTTTTGGGAGATTTCTTTTACCCATTTTGATAATTATTTAATTGGCTATTATCTTATAAAAGAAAAAATTATACATCGATATTTTTTCTGTTTACAAAGGCGGGTACATTTTCAATCGAGTTTTTCTTCAAAAAGTATACTTTGATGCAATGAAATAAGGTTTGCATTAAATAGATATTTATTTCTAGAATCTAAAAATATAACATTTTAAACTTAACATCAGATTTTTCACATTTTAAATGAATTTTATATATTAATTTTTCATAGCAAAAATACTAAATTAAAGTTTTGAAATAAAATAACTGATGCATTATAAAATTCATTAATTGTTAAATCAATACTGAAAATTTCATTAAAATCGGATAATTACCTGATTTTTGGTAAGTTTTTTTGCAATCGCGAATGCTACAGTAAAATTGTAAACCAGCACTTAAAACCATCGAAAAATAGACAGAATGGCGGATTGCATCGAAATTGACCAAAACAAATCCCTTTAAATGTATTAAAAATAAACTACATATGTAATGATATTTTTCTTTTTTTTAATGATGGTTATTATGTTACTACTTATCGATTTAGACAAAGTTTGACCTTAAATAATAGATTTAATTATTTTTAATTCGCTTTTAAAACTCGTAAAAGCTGATTTTTTTGCCAGTCCCTAAATTGTTATCAATGTTTGGTTACTTGTATTCTTCTTTACTGCTAGAATCCCAACCTGTTAAATTCGGCTTAAAAATTGACGTAACCTGCTTGTGGTGTAAGGGTTCGGTAAATACTGGGGTACATGTGAAAATAATATGTTTTCTGACATCTTTTGTGGTCTGATCATAACCAGTTCCCAAGGTTGAGTATAAAATAGATACATTTCTACTATGCAGGTCGACTTTGTTGTATATTGAATCCCAATAAAAAAAAAAAGCAAAAAAAAAACAAAGATTGAGAGCTCTGAATTAAAAAGAAATAAGAGTTTTCAAGTCCGTATTTTACGGAGTGGCGGGGGGAGGGGGGCTTTTTTTTTTTCTTGAAATAAATTTTTTTTTTTTTTTTTCAATGAATGTTCTCAGTGTTTGGTTACTAGTATTCCTCTGTACAGCTAGATCTTTTTTTTTTTTTTTTTTTTTTTTTTTTTTTTTTCTTATAAATTCAGTCTAAACTTGTTTGGCTCACCCGTGGGAAAAAAAACCCAAAACAAACTGTTTCCCTCTACCGAACAATGACAAGCGACAGTAAACAAATAGATTTTTTTTGTCGTTTGGAGGTCAAACCTGATCAAAAAATAAATTTATCTTATTGTTCTCCCCCCAAAGAAAACGCGTAGGATACCGACCGAATGTTAGTTGACAAGGTTTCCCAATGACAGGGCAAAACAGAATACATAGAAAAGGTTCATGATATTTATTCAATGGAGATTTGGTCTCTATTCGTCCGTAACCGAAACTACGTCTCAGCTTACGTCACCATTGATTCAGGAATCAAGTAAGTTTAATCAATGAGTATATAATTTGTAGTCAAAATCATTAATACATAGAATAAATCTTATTTATTAACAGTGTCGAGGAAAATTTGAGATTTGCCTCAAAACAGCCCTTGTTATTAAGGTATTTACCGCATATCCTACGTATGCGGGTGTGACATAAGGTTTTTTTAATGTAGGGCCACCCACTAACCGAAGCTCTTCGGATGGTGGGTGCAAAAATGGCACCTCAGGCACTGGGTAATAAACCCAGCCTCGCCCCTTTAAATCAAGGGGGCAGGTGTTACCTGGGGGGATAGCCCACTGGAATCACGCCGTTAATTTCATTAATAGACTCAGGCACCGAAGAGCCCATGTTATGGCATTTGCCTCTCATTCCACTTATGAGGGCGTGACACAAGGACATTTTTATGAGGGCCCACCCACAAGCCGAAGCTCATGGGTGGTAGGCACAAAAAATGCGTTAATCCCGTCGGCATTCTCCCTTAAGGGGGATGCCTCAAGCACTGGGCAATAAACCCAGCCCTGTCCCTTTAAATCAAGGGGGCAGGTGTTGCCTGGGGGGGTATAGCTCCGCCCCCTAGGATCAACGCTGTTAATTTACATTAACAAACACAGGCCCCCAAGAACCAATGTTATTAGTGCGTTTAAAATCCAGGAATGTGTCTTGTATATCACTAAAAGATAATGCTTTACATAATATACGGTATGGTTAATTTGCTTATTGGTTTTAACAAAACTGGGTTTAATAAATAATTACTTGGTGTTATTGATGTATAATGTTATTGATTTATTTTCCAATGTATTGAACTCAATCCAGTGAATGATCTAATCTTTAAACGAATAAAAATATAATTACAATAGGTGTAATCTTTTTATATGCACTCTAATTCAATTTTGTTATTCTTTCTAATTTAATATATTTCATTACATTAAAACTTAAATATTAGGTTGTTACAAAAATAATGGCCGATTGAAGTGCTCGTTTTGAAATGTCATTTTAACATATTAGTTGTTACAAAAATAATGGCTTGAAGTGCTCGGTTTTGAAATGTCATTTAACATATTAGGTTGTTACAAAAATAATGGCCGATTGAAGTGCTCGGTTTTGAAATGTCATTTTAACATATTAGGTTGTTACAAAAATAATGGCCGATTGAAGTGCTCGGTTTTGAAATGTCATTTTAACATAGAATTTGTTGTTTATTTCAGGTGAATTTTTGCATATATAATAATTAATGTGTGCTCAAAAATAAAATTTAATTTATTTTTAGATAGAAACTATTTTTGAAAAATAGGGGCCTTCAAAGATGAACATGCCTAAACATGACATTCGCCTTCTTATGTTGCATGAGTTCAAGTTCAAAAGCGGATCCTTTACGACGGTTGTCGTAAATGATCCACTTTTCGTCACAAGTGACTATTCGGTCAAGAAAGGGGTCATTGGTGTTACGCAAACTGAGCATCGAGCACACTTCAAACCGCCTAAGTTTTTGGTGCTCATTCAGCTCATGAGGAACCCATTTATCAAGCTTTTTCACCTTTCCAATACTCTGTAAATGGCGGGAAACTGTTGCAATGCTGACACCAAGTGTCTGAGACATTGTCGTGGATTTTGCTCAACAACTGCCTGCAATTGTTCATTATTTCTAGAACCACCTTTTGTACAGTCCGATCACTTGTGGATTCATCTCCCCATGCTTTGTTGATATTGGCAGCAGTTTCGGAGGCATTGTGCCCAAGCTTGAACTCATGAAACATAAGAAGCCGAAGATCATGTTTAGACATGTTCATCTTTGAAGGCCCCTATTTTTCAAAAATACTATCTGAAAATAAATTAAATTTTATTTTTGAGCACACACTAATTATTATATATGCAAAAATTCACCTGAAATAAACAACAAATTCTATATTAAAATGACATTTCAAAACCGTGCACTTCAATCGGCCATTATTTTTGTAACAACCTAATATTTAAGTTTTAATCCGGAGTGGTAGTACCTGTTAGGGTCATGTCTATGGGTTAAATAGAAAATTTGTTTACAAAAAATGTTGAGTTCCAAACTATCGCTACAAATATTTCAAAACATTGCCGGCATTACATCACCCAATGTGGTTAATATGCCGTAAAATAAACAAACAAACGAACTCTTTTCGGTTAAACTTGCAAATCGTCGTCAAAATTAAATCAATCATCATTCCCTGAATTATTAAATTTGATAATATATCTCTTTAATCTTCTATATATCAATATTCGTGTTCCTAAATTGTACGAGCGTTATCATCTTGCAATACCCCCTGGTTAAAAATGAGAACGTCCAAATCGTCCAAGAAAAGCAAAAATGTAAATCCTGATTATCTAGTGTTGCTTATCCGCCGAATTCTTATTTCTTATAAGTGTCGTCACCTCAGCTAAATAATGGGCCATTCCGTTTTTATTAGAAAGAAAGAAAGGGGAGCAAAAAGCCATGCAACACAGAAAAATATAATAAGAAAGAAAGAAAGAAAGAAAGAAAGAAGAAAATAGAGAATGGGAAAGATACAGAGAGGCGCTAAACGCGCGGATCCTAATGAAAAGATGAAAGAAGGAAAGAAAGAAAAAAGGGAGAAAAAGAGAAAAGGGGAGAAAAAGAGAAAGAGAAAGAAAGGGAGAGAGAGAGAGGGGGGAGAAAGAGACAGAAAGGGGGAGAGAGAGAAAGGGGGGAGAGAGAGAGAAATGGGGAGAGAGACAAAGAGAGACAAAGAGAGACAGAGAGAAAGGGAGAGAGAAACAGAGAGAGAGTGAAAGAGAGAGACAGGTAGATAAAGAGAAAGAGAGAGAAAGAGAGACAGAGAGAAAGAGAGAAAGAGAGAGAAAGAGAGGGAGAGAAAGAGAGAGAGAGAGAAAGAGAAAGAGAAAGAGAAAGAGAAAGAGTTAAATCAAGATTATTGTACATTTTACATCTTGAAGTATTTCGCAATAGCTCTTAAGTAAACATATCAAACGTTGTAATTCTACGAGTATAGATAAATAAATAAATAAATAAATAAAAGAGTTGGATATGAAATATGTTTATTATGAACATAAATCCCTGGAGAAATTAAATCAGTTAAGATTTTATTTGAAATTTCAGTAGAAGATGTCGAATATATGTCGGGAATTGGGAAATACTTTTGAACAGATGCAGGGATACATATGCAGGGAACAAATGCTGCAGGGATACAGATGGCCCCCAAAAATGAATCAGCAAAAAAAAAAAAAAAAAAAAGCTATTTGTTAAGTTTGTCATCGGTGGTGGTGGTGATAGTGTTGTTGTTTTTCTTTCTTTCTTTCTTTCTTTCTTTCTTTCTTTCTTTCTTTCTTACTTCTTTCTTTCTTACTTCTTTATTTCTTTCTATTAATTTTTTTTTTAGACTTTTTGGTTGTAAAAAATATTCGCTGTGAAATGTTTAATTTAAAAATATTAATTCATTAAAATATACTGAATATATACTGCAATCTGCCAGAATACTCAGAAGAGTCCTGGAGACCTGAGGAGACTTGCTGTCACTCACTCCAGTGAAAGACCATCAGCTAATGCTGATGTGAAAACGCAAAAGGAGTAAATAATAATGATAATAATAATGATCTATTCTATTAATAATGGAGATTCACTTCCGGTTTTTGTCTGTAACAAAAATTACGTCACTGCTTACGTCACATTACCCAAAATCGTCATAACATAGAATAAATACACTCAAAATTTGAACATGCAACATTTGACAGTCCTTTTTTACTCCCACCCCTCAGGTAATATGTTTCAAAAATCTATTTTACATCGCCCGGAGGGTGTTTTCTATTTTGTACTACTACTACTACTACTACTAATAATAATAATAATAATAATAATAATAATAATAATAATCTTTTTCATTTCTGTTTTCTTTTTTTTTTCTTTTAATATCAGTAAGATGTTTGTGTGGTGAGATTTTACGGCTTATCAACCCTTGTTGGGTTATTTTATACCAAAGACGTTTTGTTTCATTCATTCTTAAAGGATATTCAAATTTTTAAAACTCATTTTTAAAACACATTTTCTACATTCATTGTTTTCTTCTATTTAACCCATAGATGAGACCATAACAGGTGCTACCACTCCGGGTCATAGTAGACCTGAGTTTACACCAGAAATTAATAATTTAGGGTATTTCAACTGCTCTGTTGGTATGGGGCATATCCACGGTCACAAAGAGGAGTACCAGAAGGTATTTACATGACCCGTTCTCCACGGGAAGGATGTGACACAAGGTTGCAAGTATGGAGCACCCAAAAAGAGGTGTCTTTGTAGGTATTTACTGTACCCATTCTCCACGGGCAGGATGTGACACAAGGTTGCACGGATGGAGCATCCAAAAAGAGGTGTCTTTGTAGGTATTTACTGTACCCATTCTCCACGGGCAGGATGTGACACAAGGTTGCAAGTATGCGACACCCAGAAAGAGGTGTCTTTATAGGTATTCACCGTACCCATTCTCCACGGGCAGGATGTGACACAAGGTTGTACGTATGGACCATTCAAAAAGAGGTGTCCTTGTAGGTATTTACCCAACCCGTTCGCTGCGGGCAGTATGCGACACTAGGTCGTAAAAGTATGGGGCACCCAGAAAAAGGTGACCTAGTAAGTGACACAAAGTCGCAAGTATAGGGCATACAGAAAGCTATTTACCCAACCCGTTCTCTATGGGTATGATGGGACGCGACGTCGTAAAGTTAGGCCATCCAGAAAGTATTCACCTATGCCATTCTCATCGGACAGGATGTGACACAAGGTTGCAAATATGGAGCATCCAGAAATAAGTGTCCTAGAGGGTATTCACACAACCCGTTCTCCACGTGCTGGATGTGACAGAAGGTCGTGAAAGTATGGAGCATCCAGAAAGAGGTGTCATTCTAGCTATTTACCCAACCCGTTCTCCGCGGACAGGATGTGACACAAAG
>CM042162.1:92817073-92825672 GCA_023376005.1 Doryteuthis pealeii
TGTCATGGATATCCGCGCTGAAAGCGCGACATGATGATGCTGATGAAATCTAGTATATGTGAGAAAAATTAAAATGTATTTCAGTGTTTCTTCTAAAGTTTAGAAAAAAGTTAATCTAAATTTGCACGGACGCTTCTAGCTTGAACGGACCGCGTATTTTAAGCCGTTTTTTTTTTTGTGTGAATTTACTAAGATTTGTTTAGTGTGAAACAGAGGTGTAGCGTTAGTTTGTATTCGCCTGGTGGAGTTGTCTGCCCCTTTTAGTTTGCTGGGTGCCCGCTAGGGCACCATAGTATTTAAGCGCCGGGTTCAAACCCTTTCGCTCTCTTTTTCCTGCTTCAGTA
Organism: Doryteuthis pealeii; assembly: GCA_023376005.1. Taxonomy (NCBI): domain Eukaryota; kingdom Metazoa; phylum Mollusca; class Cephalopoda; order Myopsida; family Loliginidae; genus Doryteuthis; species Doryteuthis pealeii. Next base: position 92,817,418 of record CM042162.1, read on the forward strand.
ACTACGAGCCACATGGGGTAGATTTTATCTAACCCCTCTCGTTGGGGCTCCGCCCCCCTTACATTACTGTAAGTTATTCACAGCATGGACTATCGCTAGTCTCATGTCTGTACTCATATACGTATATCTGTACCATTCATGAATGTGTCTTTATCTTTATTTGTGTACCCCTTTTCATATGTACTCTTTTACTATGTACGTTGTATCTACTGTTATCCATGTGCTGTGTATATTAAATGTTTTGTCCGTTAATCTTCGTCGGAGTTTTGTGTATCCAAAGTATCTAATAACTTTGCAGAGGTATTAAATGCTGTCTGCTGTTTCTTAGTAATCGGTCTTTTAAGCACTGAACAGAATAATAGCTACTTCAATCATCTCACGGGGATCGGTGCTTTAAGCGGGAATTAACCCTGACTCAAATGACAAATATTTGTTTTACTCATAACCGTCTGGATTAGCTGATTTAAAATTTCATCTCTTTATCTACGTAAGTAAATTGCATAAACTAGTAATAATATACGCTCCCCGTCAGGCCATCGTATCTAAGTTTTAATATAAAAATATTATTAAATCAGCAAGACTTACGAAACTAAATAAGAAAGTATATATAAATGTTATACCTATTTTCATTTCATTATAATTGATTTCTGTATAGAATTATAAATACGTAGAATTGTCTTTAATAAGTTTAATGATAAAACAATATGAAAATCAATAACACGATATATATATATATATATATATATATATATATATATATATAAAAGCTGTTGGCATTTCACATAGCGCTAATACCCTTGGGAAAGGTAGGAATCCATATATTCTCCCTCCAGCTATGGGTTAAATAGTATGGCAGACTGGGCCCTTCAGCCTTGGGTAGGCAACCAGCCTAGGAGAGGGATAACTCTGAATTCAAAATTCTTGAGGTCGGTCGTTGATTGGGTTTGTGGCAACCCTTGATGCACCAATTCTTTCCTATCGACTGTGCCAAAAAGTGTGGATGGTCCAACACAAGCATGGAATACTCCGTATTGTTTAATAACACATGCCTTGAGAATATATATATATATTAATGAATCAAAGATATAATGCACTAGTTATTTCATACAAAACAACAGGAAAGCGTTGCCTTTAAGCTTAGTCGGCGGTCATCAGCGAAAATACCCTCCAAAATGAAACATGGTTGCTATCATATCTTGACAGATGGTAGCAGTGTTTATCACCAAAAATTACAATTCAAACATTCTGATTAATAATTAATTCCTGTTTATGAGCTCTCAAGTGACTCTTAATCCCAGCTGCTGATTTACAAGGCCCGAGGCAAATATGGCAAACGTGGCTTAGATTTTGTACACGGTTAATGAGATCCTCCTGTGAAATATCACTTTTATGAATCATCTTTTTTTTTTATTCATCATTTGGTTAAATCGAACTTAACGGACCTAAATTCAACCATCGTATGTCACCCCCGCCGAAAGAAAAGAAAAAAAAAACACCAAGAATCGGGGAATTAACCGAATTTAATGAAATCTGGGTCCTCTAAGGAACAAATTTAATAGCCCTCTGCCTTGCTATTGAGGCAAACTGATTTTATAGTATTATCTCATTTGTATACGAAACTACAATTTGAAGAATGTAACTCAAGTTTAAGAACATGTGGGTTAAATCGAACTTAACGGACCTAAATTCACCATCGTATGTACCCCGCCGAAAAAAAAAAACAAAAAAAACACCAAAAATCAGGGAATTAACCGAATTTAATGAAATTTTCAGTGTTGGCATATTAATGAATGAAATATATAATGCATCTGTTATTTTATTTTAAAACTTTTACATTTTTTCAGGTCAGTTAACTTTGAACCACGTATATTTGAGGTGTAACCTAGATTCTCAAAAACACGCGGTTCAAAGTTAACTGACCTGAAAAAAATGTAAAAGTTTTTTAAATAAAATAACTTTTGGTATTTTTTAAATAAAATAATTCCACCACCGTATAATACCCCCCCCCCATCCCCCGCCGAAAGAAAAATACCAAAAATCGGGGAATTAACCGAATTTAATGAAATCTGGGTCCTCTAAGGAATATAAGGGTTCAATCGGCGTCGCCATATTGCTATGAAATGAATCAATCTCTGGAACATACGTTTTAGTTAGAGAAATTTAATAGCCGACTGCCTTGCTATTGAGGAAAACTGATTTTATAGTATTATCTCATTTGTATACGATACTACAGTTTGAAAGATGTAATTCAAGTTTAAGAAAATGTGGGTTGAATTGAACTTAACGGACCTAAATTCCACCATCGTATGTCACCCCGCCGAAAAAAAAAACATAAGAAATTAGGGAATTAACCGAATTTAATGAAATTTTCAGTGTTGGCATATTAATGAATAAAAGATATAATGCACCAGTTATTTTATTTTAAAACTTTTACATTTTTTCAGGTCAGTTAACTTTGAATCACGTATAGTTGAGGTGTAACCCAGATTCTCAAAAACACGTGGTTCAAAGTTAACTGACCTGAAAAAAGTTTTTTTTTAAAAAATAACTTTTGGTATTTTTTAAATAAAATAATTCCACCACCGTATGTTACCCCCCCCCCCCATCCCCCACCGAAAGAAAAATACCAAAAATCAGGGAATTAACCGAATTTAATGAAATTTTCAGTGTTGATATACTAATGAATACAACATATAATGCAGCAATTATTTTATGTAAAAACTTTTACATTTTTCCAGGTCAGTTAACTTTGAACCACGTATAGTTGAGGCGTAACACAGATTCTTAAAGATACGTGTTTCAAAGTTAACCGAAGTAGGTACTTACCCAACGCGTTCGTCATTCCGACTAAATAGCGAGTTTGATACTGACTGGATGCCCCATACTTATTATTGTGTCACGTCTAGCGCGTGCGGGGTTTGTAAATATGTACCCTACCTCAGACGTATATGCTACCCTAACTTATATATATATATATATATATATATAATTCGCTTGTGTGTGTATTCTATGTATACCCAATTTGTCGCAAAATCTGTGTTTTTACAAAACAACCCCTCCCTTCGTTTGAAAAAAAATATAAAATTCATTTATTAATAAATCAACACTGAAAAACTTCATTAAAATCAGATAATTTTTGCTAAATTACGGTCATATTTGAGCAAAATTGACCGAAAAATCGTTTTAAATGTATTAAAAATAAATAACATGTGTAATATTATTTTGCTTTTTTTTTTACGGATGCTTAGCATGTTACTATTTTTCGACTTGGACAAAAATTTGAACTTAGATAATCGATTTAATTAATTTTAAATCGTTTTTAAAAAGGAAAAGCAGACGAAAAATTGGGTATACCTAGTGTATTTGTTTTTAGACTCTTTTGTATGAATGGTAAAACGAGTTTTTTGTTTTTGTTTCCCGCAAAATTTTGTTGAATCATTGGAAAGAGTTAAGTCATAAACATCTCAAGTGGTTATTCAACTTGTGATCTTTTTTATTTACTCAACGAGCAAAGAGTAGACGTTTTGGAGCCACACCTCCACTTTCATGCTCCTCCACCATCGCCACCATGGCCACGGTCTCCGCCGCCGCCACCGCCGCCGTTGCCGAATATTCATATTGTAGGTATCAGTTATTGCGCCAGCGTTATCGCAATGTTACGCAAGCAGAACGTCGAGGAAATGGGGGAAAATGAAAGATGGTGTTCTTCGATGGTATGAATGATATTCGAGATACAGGGACGCCGGCACAATAGAATTGTGGTATGCCATAACAGATAAATAAAACTTGCTATTTTTTGCAACGAAACTGGATTATAGCAACTGAATACGTAGAAGAAGAAGAAAATAAACTTATCTGGGATCTCCGCTTAGGCTTTTCTATTATTAGACAGGCACAAAAGTTCCCAACACTCTCTTAAGAACAAACAAACAAACAATCAAACAGACAGACAGACAGACAGACAAAGAATAGATTAATATAAGCGCAGAAGGGTTGATTGAGACCGTCCAGATATCATCATTGCTATAGTCTGTGAGAATACTGAGGATCGTCCTGGAGAACTAAGTACGCTAGAGAATCGGTTACTATTATTTTTTAAGCTGGAAATTCTATACTTACTTGCAAAAAACACAAAGCACTCTCCAGGTGGTGTAAAAATTAATTTTTGAAAAATATTGTCTGTGAGAATACTGAGGATAGTCCTGGGAAAACTAAGTACGCTATAAAACCGGTTATTATTATTATTATTATTATTATTTAAAGCAGGAAATTTTCTAATTACTTGCAAAAACACAAAAACACCCTCCAGGTGGTGTAAAAATTAATTTTTGAAAAATATTGTCTGTGAGAATACTGAGGATAGTCCTGGAGAACTAAGCACGCTAGAAAACCGGTTATTATTATTTTTTAAGCAGGAAATTTTATAATTACTTGCAAAAACACAAATTACCCTCCAGTTTGTGTAAAAATTAATTTTTGAAAGATATTGTCTGTGAGAATACTGAGGATAGTCCTGGAGAACTAAGCACGCTAGAAGACCTGTTATTATTATCATTATTATTATTATTTAAGCAGGAAATTTTATGATTACTAGCAAAAAACACAAAGCACCCTCCAGGTGGGTAAAAATTAATTTTTGAAAGATATTGTCTCTGAGAATACTGAGGATATTCCTGGAGAACTAAGCACGCTAGAGAACCGTTTATTATCATTTTTTAAGCTGGAAATTTTATAAATACTTGCAAAAACACAAATTACCCTCCAGGTGGCGTAAAAATTAATTTTTGAAAGATGGGTGTGAGATTTTAAAATTCAATGTCAGAGGGCTTACATCATAAGTAAGTAAAATCATCAAATTTATTAAAGGAGCCCAAAAAAAAAAATTAAAATTAAAACTTAGTTCTGATAACTTTAAATATATATTAAAATAAAACTATGCATGAATATATAATACTGGGCATGTATTTATTAAAACTTGTTTTTTTTTTTTTTTTAAAGAGGGTTATCTAAAGTTGCATGCTCAAATTCTCTGTTGTGACGATTTTTTGGGTAATGTGACGTAAGCAGTGACATGGTTTCGGTTACAGACAATTAGAGAACTAATCTCCATTATTGAAAGGTGGTTCTTGGAAATAGAGGTGGATCACCTTATACATAATGGAGGCACGTGGTCTAATGGTTAAAGTCGAAGGAAATGGACACGTCGGTCCGAGTTCAATTCCTGGACGAAGCTGTTTACATTTCACATGACGCTAATACCCTTGGTAAAGGTATGGATCCAATTCTCCCTCCAGCTGTGGGCAAATAGCAAGGCAGGCTTGGCTCTTTAACCATGGCTAGGTAACCAGTCTAAGAGAAGGAAAACTGAATTCAAACATGTTAAACTCCGCTTAAGAAATTGACCTTGTATAACATCCTGCTTGTGCGAAAGGTTTGGTATATATATATATATATATATATATATATATATATACCCAAACAAGATATATATATATATATATATATATATATATATATAAGAGAGTTTTATGATTTGCTTGAAGCATTGTGTATATATTGGTTTGGAGGTTGATTTTGAAGGCTAGCACAATGCAGGTGTAAAGAATAAGGTAACAATGGTGTTGTGTGTTAACCTGTATTTTATTCTTGAATTTTCGAGATAAAATCTCTTTTTCAGAAGATCATTGGAACTGAAGTTGTCTTGTTATGTCATAACTCGGACCGACGTCCATATCTCGAAAATTCAAGAATAAAATACAGATTAAGACCAGCATCTGTCGTCAAAGTGATACCAATTGTAGTTGGTGCACTTGGAACGGTCCCAATAAACTTGGAAAAAAGACTGGAGGATCTGGAAATCAGAGGAAGAATTGAAACCATCCAGACTACTGCACTGTTGCAATCGGCTGGAATACTCAGAAGAGTCCTGGAGACCTGAGGAGACTTGTAGTCACTCAGACTCCAGTGAAATAACTCGAAAGGAGTGAAAATAATAATAATAATAATAACAATAATAATAATAATAATAATGAAATTATTGTGTACAGTGTTCAGTTAAATCAAAATTATTTAAATCAAGATTATTATACTTTTTTACATATTGAAGTAAATAGCTCTTAAGTAAATATATCAAACGTTGTAATAATTAAATAATCATATTGTGGTATATCCACAGGTCCTGATAGTCAAGATTATTATACATTTTACATATTGAAGTATTTAGCAATAGTTTTTAAGTAAACATATCAAACGTTGTAATAATTAAATTATCATATTGTGGTATATCCACAGGTCCTGCTAGTCATAACATCGAATAAATACACTCACAATTTGAACATGCAACATAGACAGTCCTCATTGTTTTTTAAAACAAGTTTTAATAAATACATGACTGGTATTATATATCTATATATAGTTTGTTTTATTTTAATACTTATTTAAAGTTTACATTTCAAATTGTTTTATTTTTTAATCCTTTAATGAATTTGATGATTTTACTTACTTAGGGTACAAACTCGCTGACATCGAACTTTTTACTCCCACCCCTCGGGTAATATGTTTCAAAAATCTATTTTTACATCGCCTGGAGGGTGTTTTTTTATTTTGTACTAGTTACCATGATAAGAATCTCACTATGATGGTTTATATATGTACTAGCAGCGGCTACCCAGCGTCGCCATGGGTAGAGGGGGATTTTTTAAAGTTAAATCATCATATTGTGGTATATCCACAGGTCCTGCTAGTTAATAATAATTGCAACTGACTATTTTTCATCTAAAAAAAAACAATAAAACAAAAACAAAAATAAAAAACAAAAAACAAAAAACAATTTTGTAGCGTTCTTTATTTCACGGTCGGTTGGCGGTAGACCAAAATGGCGGTGTTTTTATCTCCTCACCACGAGGTTTGCCCTCGGTGATTTTTCTTGCTGACATATAGCCGATCGCCCTCCATCTTTCTTCCAAATATAGACAAACAGACAGCTATAGTAATTCTTTTTTTCTTGAAATGGACGGGTGGGCAAATGAAGACTTCGCCCTCAATAGTTGGACAGTGCGGCGCCTTACAGCTTGTTAGAACAAAGCTGAACTTGCCGTTTCATAACTTTACCATATATTTCTTCGTTCCAGCCATAAGCTTATTTTATTTTGGCATAAGGCTAACAGTTTAGAGCGCATAGGGAGAATCAATTTCACTATCAATGGGGGGGGATGACCTTGACACTATTAGCCACCCCAGCCCCAAAAAGGAACTGAATTTTTGCTTTTCACCGGTTGTTAGTAAACAAAACAGCCGCCGATAAAAACCAGTAACATTTTATACTAAAATAGTTTTTTGATTTAATATATATATATATATATATATATATATATATATATACTATTAATCCATAGCTGGAGGGATTACCAGCCCCTCCGCGTGAGCCGGATGTGACACAAGGTCAATTTCTTAAGCGGAGTTCAACAGGTTTTGAATTCAGAGTTTTCCTTCTCCTAGACCGGTTGCCTAACCAAGGTTGAAGAGCCCAGTCTGCCCTACTATTTATCCATAGCTGGAGGGAGAGTAGGATTCATACCTTTCCCAAGGGTATTAGCGCTAAGCAAAATGCAATTACCACACCCAGGATTTGAACTCGGGGCGACGAAAAAAATATATATATATTAAAAAAAGTTATTTCATGTTGTTGTCGTTAGCATATGTGAAAAAATTAACGCAACATAATTAATGAACTCATGCAACATAAGAAGGCGAAGGTCATGTTTAGGCATGTTCATCTTTGAAGGCCCCTATTTTTCAAAAAATACTTTTCTATCTTGAAAATAAAATTAAATTTTATTTTTGAGCACACATTAATTATTATATATGCAAAAAATTACCTGAATAAAAACAGCAAATTTTATGTTAAAAATGACATTTCAAAACGAGCACTTCAATCGGCCAATTATTTTTGTAACAACCTAATAGAAATAAAAAGAAAGAATGAAAGAATGACAGCAAAACAAATGATAATAAAAAAATGAATAATTAGAAAGAAAAGAAGAAAAAGGAAAGAAAAAAGAATAACGAAGAATAATGAAACATGAAGAATTTTTTAGAACGAAAAAACCAAAAAGACTTTAGACCACCCTGACGACTTTACTTAGGTGCTGTAAAACAAAAGATTGTTTGTTTGTGTTTTGTTTTACGGCATATCAACCTCAGTGGCGTCATTTAATGCGATAAGTTTTTTATATATATATATAATATATACTCTT
>CM042162.1:92825772-92860772 GCA_023376005.1 Doryteuthis pealeii
AATTTGTTGGGTTCGGTTTTTCTGGGGGGTACCCTAATTTTTTAACACCTTTTTGGGGGGTTACAGCAGATCAAGGTTAAAGCTGAAGGAAAATGAAAAGATGGATGAATACCTGGATCTTGCCAGAGATTTTTAAAAAAGCTGTGGAACAGGAGAGTGAAAGTGATACCAATTGTAGTTGGTGCACTTGGAACGGTCCCAATAAACTTGAAAAAAAGACTGGAGGATCTGGAAATCAGAGGAAGAATTGAGACCATCCAGGCTACTGCACTGCTGCAATCGGCTAGAATATTCAGAAGAATCCCGGAGACCTGAGGAAACTTCTCTTGTGAAAATACCATCAGCTAACGTTGATGTGAAAAACTCAAAACAAGTGATAATAATGGGGCTGAACTTGCACAAAGGTGTTAAAATTAGGGTGACCCAGAAAAACAGAACCCACAAATTTTGTAATAAAACTGTTAATTTTAACTATGGGGGTCTAGAGTTAGGGTTTAATGTTAGGGTTAGGGTTGGGGTTGGGGTTTAGGGTTAGTTTAATGGGAAAATGAATAAATAATTTGGGTTCTATTTTTTCTGGGTCACCCTGTATCCCGGTGACCCAGAAAAAACAGAACCCACAAATTTTGTAATAAAACTGTTAATTTTAACTAGATGGGTTTAGGGTTAGGGTTTAGGGATAGAGTTAGGGGTTAGGGTTTGGGTTGGGGTTTAGGGTTATTTTACTGGGAAAATGAATAAATAATTTGGATTCTGTTTTTCCTGGGTCACCCTGTATCCGGTGACCCAGAAAAAACAGAACCCACAAATTTTGTAATAAAACTGTTAATTTTAACTAGATGGGTTTAGGGTTAGGGTTAGGGGTTTGGGTTAGGGTTGGGGTTAGGGTTTAAGGTTAGTTTAATGGGAAAATAAATAAATAATTTGAGTTCTGTTTTTTCTGGGTCAACCTAAATTTGACACCTTTGTGCAAGTTCAGCCAATAATAGTACTTCATATTCTTATTATCATTTTCATTCTTGTATTAAAACTACAATTAATATTACTCAATTAGAATTATTATTAATATTTCATATTCTTTTCATTATTATGCTATTAATTTTATATTCTTATTATTCTATTACTTTTACTATTTTATCATTCTATTACTACAACTACTATTAATACTACTACTACTTTCCTGGTTCGATACCGGCCCTCGCCAACTCAGCGTATGAGTAGCACAGAGATATGTACGGTAAAGTAAGGAGCTGATGGTAGGTGTGGCGCTTCACCTCAGATGCTAAAAAAACAATCTCCTTGGTCTAGCGTTATTGAAAAGGGGATATACTCCCTCGCTGATTGGCTGATACCGACTTTAGGCCGCCCCGACGACTTTACTTACTTACTGTAACTATTATTTCATATTCTTTTTATTATGCTACTAATTTCATATTCCTATCATAGTAATGCTACAACTACTAATAATTATACTTCATATTCTTATAATTATCATACTCCTTGGTCTAGCGCTATTGTAAAGGGGATAGACTCCCCCGCTGACTGGCTCATACCGACTTTAGGCCGCCCCGACGACTTTACTTGTACTACAACTACTATTACTATTTGTCTATTAGTATTATCATTAATATTTCATATTCTTTTTATTATGCTACTAATTTCATATTCATACCATTCTCCTAGTATTACTACTTCATATTTTTAGTAATTATCAGCATACTACTACTACTACTACTACTACTACTTCTATTACTATTCCTCCATTGGTACTATCACTGATATTTCTGCTACTTCATATTTTTAGTAATACTAGCAAATATATGCACCCTCCGGGTGCAAGTATTTAAGTTTTGATATAATAAAATATCATATTAAATTAGAAAGGCTAATGAAACTGACTAAGAATGCAGATAAAAAGATCTGCAACAGAGGGGGTATAATCGAAAAATAGAACAACTTTGAAACTAACTATTCCATCATTTTCCATTACTCCCCTCTTTCATTGGTAAATTTTCCTAATTTAACTATTTAGTTAAAATAGGAAGTAAAGGATAATATTACAGTTATTTCCTCTTGTAAATAAATTTATTTTAAGATTTATCCACGAGATTGTTGTTTATATTTCTTAAGATAAAACCAAACAATTAGAAATCAATTATACCAAGCACATATTTATTAAAATAACATTTTAAATATCAATATGCAAATTAGCCTTCCCGTTCAAACTGTAAACCGCTATTTTGTTGTATATATAAATACAATTGCATGTTATTAGTACGTAGATATGGTCAACAGTATTAATAATGTAAAACAATTTTTATTAATAACTGAAGGTTTAAAAGAATGAAATCATGGAGAATTTGAGGTAAATAATTAAGGGAATTGTGACTTCAGTAGTAATATAGTTTCGGTTACAGACAGAAAAACACACAATCTCCATTATAATAAGATTACCAGCATACTACTACTACTACTATTCCTCCATTGGTACTATCACTGATATTTCATAGTTTAATTATTATGCTACTAATTTCATATTCTTATAATTCTACAACTACTACTACTACTAACATTATTATTACTACTACTACTACTACTGCAACTTCTCCACAACTAATGTTTCGATTAATTCATTACTACTACTACTACTACTACTACAACCACTAGTACTTCTACTATTAGTACTACTACTACTACTACTGCTACATATTCTTCTTATTGATATCTACTTGTATTACTACTACAACTAGTTCATATACTTATTATCATTTTCATACAAATGGCACTACTACTACTACTACTACTGCTACTACAACCACTACTACTTGTACTATTAGTACTACTACTACATATTCTTCTTATTGATATCTACTTTTATCACTACTACAACTACTACACAGTTCATATACCATTTTCCTACAAATGCCACTACTACTACTACTACTAATAATAATAATAATACTAATACTAATACTAATACTTCTACTTCTTGTAATACTACTCTCGTACTACAAGTAGTATGTCTTTATTAGTACCAAAATTACTATTTCTAATTCTTATTCTTTCTATTATTATACAACTACTTTCATATTTCTACCATACGTCTACTACTGCTACTTATCTAGTACTATTTTATATTCTCATTATAATGTTATTACTACTACTAGCACTACTACAAACATTTAATATTGTTATTATTGTTATTTTCATTCCTCTTGAGTTTTTCACACCAGCGTCAGCTGATGGTATTTTACCGGAGACTGAGTGGCAACAAGTCTCCTCGGGTCTCTTCTGAGTATTCTACCTGATTGTAGTAATGCAGTAGTCTGGATGGTCTCAATTCTTTCTCTGATTTCCAGAGCCTCCAGTCTTTTTTTTTTTTTTTCAAAGTTTATTGGGACCGTTCCAAGTGCACCAGCTACAATTGGTATCACTTTCACTCTCATATCCCACAGCTTTTTTCAATTATCTGGCAAGAGCCAGGTATTTATCCATCTTTTCATGTTCCTTCAGATTCCCTCTATGATCTGCTGGGACGGCAAAGTCCACCAGTTGACACGTTCTCTTATTTTGAGTTTTCACATCAGCATTAGTTGATGGTCTTTCACTGGAGTCTAAGTGACAGCAAGTCTCCCCAGGTCTCCAGGACTCTTCTGAGTATTCTGGCAGATTGCAGCAGTGCAGTGTTCTGAATGGTTTCAATCCTTCCTCTGATTTCCAAACTTTCCAAACCCTTTTCTAATCCTTTTGGGACTGTTCCAAGTGCACCAACTACAATTGGTATCACTTTCACTTTCATATTCCATAACTTTTTCAGTTCTCTGGCAAGGTCCAGATATTTGTCCACTTTTTCATTTTCCTTTAGCTTCACCCTGTGATCTGCTGGCACTGCAAAATCCACCAGTTGACAAGTTCTGTCTTTTTTTGTTAATCAACACTGGGTCTGGTCTTCTTGCTGGGATAAGGTGATCCGTTTTTATTTCAAAGTCCCAGAGAATTTTATGCGTTTCGTTCTCAAGAAAAGATTCTGGTTTATGCATATACCATTTTGTTGTATGGTCAAAATTTAATTTTTTGCATAACTCCCAGTGGATCACCTTCCCAACCCAGTCGTGTCTAGTTTTGGGTTGTGCTAGTTTGCTACATTCGCATAGTACATGGTTTACAGTCTCATCTCTATTACGCATAGTTTACATTACTATTTTGTTGGATCTTATCAATTTTCGCTTTGATGTAGTTCGTCCTTATGGCATTATTTTGTGCAGCAATTATAAGTGATTCAGTTTCTCTTTTGAGGTTTCCCTTTCTTAACCATGTCCAAGTCTTTTCGTGTGCAACCTCTTCTATTTGTCGTTTGAAGCGTCCATATAATTGTTTTTCTTCCCATTTTTGTCGTTTAGTCTTTGTTGTTTTTCTGTTTGTCCATCTATCGCTTCTACTATCGTTGGCCGCCATAAGTAGTTTGTCTTTGCTCTTTCTTGTGTAATCTTCAAGTTGTTGGATTGTGGTTTCTACGCATTCCTCTATGTTGGCAAGACCGCTTCCCCCTTCCTTTCTTGATACATACAATCTATCTCTATCGTCTCTAGGGTGGAGAGCCTTGTGCATGGTCATTAATTTTCTCGTCCTTTGGTCAATCTGTCTGAGTTCTTCTTTTGTCCATTTTAAGAATGGTCCTGAGTATCTTATAATGGGGACAGCCCAGGTATTGATTCCTTTGATCAGATTTCTACTGTTAAGTTTGGTTTCTAGAAGTTTTCTGGTTCTCCTGAGATATTCTTTTTTAACTTTTCCTTTCATTTCTGCTTGCATGATTTGTCCGCTTCTAAAATTCCTAATTATTTGTAGCTTCCATTTTCATCAAGTGATTTTATAGTTTCCTGATTTGGCAGTTGTATTCCATCCATTAGTTTCCTTTCACCCCGTTTTATTACTAGCATAGCACATTTTTCAATTCAAAATTCCATCCCTATATCCTGGCTATATATTCTAATAGTTTTTATTAGGCTCTCTAATTCTTTTTCATTTTTTGCAAAAAGTTTTATGCCATCCATGTACATAAGGTGGTTTATCTTTTCTTGTAAGTTAGTGAATTTGTATCCCCCTGTACATTTTTAAGTATATGATTAAGCGGCATCATTGCTATAATAAAGAGTAGTGGTGATAATGAGTCTCCTTGGAAGATACCTCTTTGGATTTTTACGTCTGCTAGGGATTGTTTTCCAGCTTTTAATTGAACTCGCCAATTTTCCATGGCTTTTTTTAATGAAGTTTATGATGTTGTTGGAAATTTTGTACATTTTTAGACATTCTAAAATCCAAGTATGTGGGACAATGTCATAGGCTTTTCTGTAATCATACTTCTCTAAGAATGTATTGGTATATATAAAGTAAATCATGGGTACCTCTTTTTCCCTTGCGACATCCTTTCTGTTCTTCTGGGAGAAGTTTCCGCCAATTGAGTGAAAAGTATACTTGTTCTAACAGCAGTTAGAATTTTCCACATCATGGGTAGACAAGTTATTGGTCTATAATTGCTAGGGACGTTTCCTTTTTGTGGGTCTTTCTGGATTAGTGTAATTATCTCTTTTGTCATCTATTCGGGTACTTCCGTTTCTTGTAGGCATGTTCAGTTGCTGGGCCATTTTTTTGTGGATAGATGTACATTTTTTGAACCAGAATCCATGTATGCCATCATAGCCTGGTGTTTTCCAATTTGCTACTTTCTTGAGTACTGATTTAAGCGTAATTACATGGACACTGTCTACAGGTCTTTCCTCAATTTCCATCAGTTCATTCTTAAAATCACTTATCCATTTTGACTGCTTATTATGTTCTTTCCTCATCGATATATCACTCCAAAACGTTTCTGCTTCTGTTGCATTTGGGTGTTCACTAATGTTTGTTTTTGCTCCATTCATTTGTTCATAAAATCTCTTTTCATTGTTTTGGAAGGTCCTATTTTGTTTGTACTGTTTAGTTCTTTCTCGATACCTTTTGAATCTTCCTTCTATAGCTGATATCTTTTGTTTTACTTCTTCCAACTTAATTTGCTGTTGTCTTTTAACCTTTTTTGCTACATGTATATTTGTATTTCTGTTTAACGTATTTGTTTGTTGTCGTAGTTTTTTTATTTGTTCTTCCAATCTGAACTCCCGCCCAGCTTTTGTGTTTCTGTTTGGTTCTCTGTTTGTGTTAGTGTTTCGAAGTGCGTATATTTAACGCAGACAAAATATGCTACCCACACATCATCAGGTCCAAATACGGGGCGCCCCCTCATCCACGATATCACCCATTGATCATTTATTGTGCAATCAGGTAAGTGATATCATACATACCGACACCCCCCACCCAAAAGAGGACCCAGCCATATGTTAGAAACCTACTTTTTAAGGCAATCATTTAACTACGATCACAAAAACACACAATTGTATGGTGCATTTTTGTGAAACGTACCAAGTTACGAATCGTAATGTGACAATGTTGGTAAGGAAGAGTTAGAACTATTGAGGCTAAAATAATGTATGGTGCGTGCACCGAGAAATAGTGTGAATCTAGAGACCCATTTAAAAAAAGGCTACGTCATTATAGGACTCTTTCCCATTGTCAACTAATAAATTATTTGTTATTACGAGTTAGTCATAATATTATAAGTGTAGCAGGAATTTCTTACTAGTGTTACATATGATAGAGAACTCATTTTAGTAAGCATCTTTATAATATGAATTGCTAATGATTTACGTTGTATAGAAGGCCTACTTATAATGTTATAGTTCATAGGCGATAGTAACCCCTTTTAATTTTTAAGTTTTGACTTAGTTAAAGTCTACCTGCCCCCTTTTCTAGTTAAATAAGAAACTCTAATAATAAGGATTTTTTTATATATTTAATTTATTTTATTAATTTTATTTATTTTTTATATATTTAGTATGTTTTTTTATTTATTTATTTTTTGTATTGGTTTTAATTTAATTATTTATTGTTTCATTTTTATTTTATTTTTAAATATTAAACGTAAATGCTTTTTTATCAGCATGTTCATTCAACTTTAAGTTCAATGGTTTGAACACTGTTTTTATTTTTATTTTTACGATGGGGAATAGTTTTTAAGATATGCGGTATTTTTCTTTTTTAAACAAATCAATAGATTAGCAGATTATCGTTTTAGTAAGAGAACAAATGAACAATAAAAAAGAAATAACTCATACCTTGCGAAATATCGTAAATAAAATAATTCAGGCAAAGTTAAGGGTTTATTTCACAAATTTCAATTCTACAAACTTTTTAAATATTATTATTATCATTTACTCCTTTTGAGTTTTCACATCAGTGTTAGCTGATGGTCTTTCACTGGAGTCTGAGTGACAGCAAGTCTCCTCAGGTCTCCAGGACGCTTCTGAGTATTCTGGCAGATTGCAGCAGTGCAGTGTTCTGAATGGTTTCAATCCTTCCTCTGATATTCAAACTTTCCAAACCTTTTTCTAATCCTTTTGGGACTGTACCAAGTGCACCAACTACAATTGGTATAACTTTCACTTTCATATTCCATAACTTTTTCAGTTCTCTGGCAAGGTCCAGATATTTGTCAATTTTTTCATTTTCCTTTAACTTCACCCTGTGATCTGCTGGCACTGCAAAATCAACCAGTTGACAAGTTCTTTCTTTTTTGTTAATCAACACTAGGTCTGGCCTTCTTGCTGGGATAAGGTGATCCGTTTTAATTTCTAAGTCCCAGAGAATTTTGTGCGTTTCGTTCTCAAGAACAGATTCTGGTTTATGCATATACCATTTTGTTGTGTGGTCAAAATTTAATTTCTTGCATTATTATTATTATTATTATTATTATTATTATTATTATTATTATTTCACCATTACTACTCTTAGTAATATTTCATATTCTTTTTATTATTACTAAAGATGATCCAACTTTTTTTGTACATCACGGATTGTTTTATTATCTATTTATATACTACTATAAGGTGTGCTCCCCCCTCATACCCGCAGATTTGGATTAAATAGTACCAGTACCGGACTCGGGAACCTTCTTTTCGGACTCGGGAACCTTCTTTTCGAACTCGGGAATATTCTTGTCGTAATCTGGAGCCATCTTTCAGAGGAAAAGACACAAGTTTGGATTTTTGTAGCTCCATCCATCAAATGAGATAATAAGTCTAATCATCTTACTTTCGAATGAAAGTTGGGTTTTTCTTAACTGGCCAATCAGAGATGTTTGGAGTTACAATTTTTTTTTAAATAGAAAATGGTCTGATTAGTTAAAATCAGTCACACGGTGAGAACCAGGTTCAGCCAGAAGAACCACAAGACTTCAAATTGCTGAAGTAAGAAATCTTTGCCAATATAAGTGTTACAATCTTATGGGCCATCCTATAGGGCTTTAAGCAAGAGCGCTTGTCCAGTGGAATTGGATCCTTGGTAATCCTCTGATAAATAATCCTTTGGTTCTTCTGGTAAAGAGTCCTGAGTATTGAAAGTCCCTCCTCAATGGATATTTGAAGTGAGCACACTCATATACTCACTCCAAATTCTTTATTCAAAAAATAAGAAGTGAATACATGAGTCTGTCATCACAACTCGGCATATAGCCGGAAGGTTTAGTTTGGGGGGAGGATAACAAAGCTGGTCATACCACTACATGGATCTATTTAGCTAGATTCACTCGCCGACCGATCCATTCAAAAATAAATTTGGCATTCTCTCCTTGCACAGCCTACTTACACCAAAATGCCTCTTTCGCTCTATGACTTTATCCGACTTAAAATTTTCCCTTTCGAATGATTTGAAAGTTTTTTAAGCAGTAAGTCCCTCCTCAATGATTGCGAGTACAGCTGTGGCAAGTATCAGTGTTTAAGTAGTGTATCAGCCACGCAGTATGGCTTGTGATTGGCCGGAGGAGTAAACCGCGTCACCTCGGCTAGTCTATAAATCCAGGTGGGGAATTGTAGCACACCTTATATACCAAACCATTCCAACAATAAGAAATATGCCTTGCCGCCAAGAACAATCCCATAAAAGAAGTGACGCTGTCCATTCCATCTTTGCTGATTTATTCAATGCTAATTAGCATAACGCTGGGCCATTTCTCTCACATTTTAAGAATATTAAATTCATCAAGGTGGCAACTATAATAACATATTGAATTATGTTAAGTAGTGACCATTTTCTTGAATCTTAATATATAAACAGGCTAAGATAGATAGGCAGAATTTGATAATATGATATATATTCAAAATATAAGACATATATAATATGTACTTAAAACCTAATAATATAATATAATATAATATAATATAATATTTATTGTAATAGAAATATTATGATTTATATTTCTATTCTATTATATCTATACATTATATTTGTATATTATATTTTTATATTAAGTGTAACATAAGTGTGTATATTATATCTATATATTATATTCAAATTTTCAATTGACACATTCCTTTCCATTATATATAATAAAACCATTGGGTTATTTCCTAGTTGGGTAACATGAGTGACCCAGACAAAACAGAAACCAAATTATTTATTTATTTTCCCATTAAACTACCCCTAAACCCCAACCCTAACCCTAACCCTAACCCTAACTCTAACCGTAAACCCTTGTTTGACTTAAACTACAAAAAAAATTAACAGTTTTATTACAAAATTTGTGGGTTCTGTTTTTTGTTTTTTTTTGGTCACCCTGTAATATTATGTTACTCAACTAGAGAGGGTTAGGGTTAGGGTTAGGGTTTAGGGTTTAGGGTTAGTTTAATGGGAAAATAAATAATTTGGGTTCTGTTTTTTTTCTTGGTCACCCTGTAATATCATGTTACTCAACTAGGAAATAACCAACCGTTGTTCTTGTTAACAGTGTGTTGCTTCGTTCTAAAAGTTAACCTACGACTACAGCAGCTTATTTCTACTAACCTCGCAACACGTCAAAAAATAACTTCAAACAATCTGCGTCGATCCCCGTTCTGCAGATCAAAGGAAAACACAACGTGGGTGCAGAAAGCATCGACACTCAACTAGCCGGATACATATGTGGTAATCACGGAACTAAGTCATCTCATCAAGTACCAGGGCTACCATAGGACCACAATACTAGGTGTATTTTTTTAAAAAGTCTGCTTTCTAAGTAATCCTCTATTTGGGTCAAAACAGCCCGCAAAGCCTTCGTTTCTAACTTTTCGCTCTTAATATAATCAGTTCATACTTGCGTACTGAAGTCACAATCAGAAAACATAAAAACGTCAATATCCTCCGCTCGTTAATCCGCTCTTTTATGGACGAATAGGAGGAGCCGAAATCAGCATACGCCATAAATTATTCACTTCGAATATGAACCCAATTTGTAAAATAAATTTTGGGCTAAACTTGCAAATCCTCGTCAAAATTTTCCGTTTTAATTTTGACGACGATTTGCAACACATGAAACTAAATTTTCAAAATCCGATTCAAAATACTTGATTTTTTTTTTTTTTTGTAAGTCAGATTAGTAATTGTTTTATTTCATTTATTTAACGAATCTTTGAAATATTTTCTAAACTAAAATATTTCTGTGCAGTTTAGAAAATATTTCAAGATTCGTTAAATAAATGAAATAACAATTACTAACCTGACTTACCAAAAAAAATGTAGGAAAAAAAGAAAGAAAATAAAGTAAATAAATAAATAAAAAAAGAGAAAGATTTTTTTTAATTTATGAAATAAGAAAAGTACAAACCTGACTTACCAAAAAAAAAGTCAAGTATTTTGAATCGGATTTTAAAATTAATTTTAATTTCAAAATTTAGTTTGATGAGATGAAAATCGTTGTCAAAATTTTTCCGTTTTAATTTTGAGGACGATTTGCAAGTTTAGCCAAATTTTGACTCGGGGAGCAGTCATGTTTCTTCTCCCATATATCTTTATATGCAAGACACGTGCGCACCTGATTCACCCCACGAGGTATGTTGATGCTCTACCTAACGAGCTAAACAGGCTTCTTGTGTGTCTGTGTGTGGTGAGGTCGGTATATAGAGTGAAGTTCCTGTAACATTTTTCGTTCATGCAATTTTTCTACACGGGGCAGATTTGAACAATTTCCATTGCAGGTATTTTCCTACCCTCTCATACCTACTTTGAATTTCATTTGAAACTAGGGTAGAATAACACAGAATAATAGATGGTCAATAGTCTTCCCAGCATGCCTCAGTATTAATATACAGAGACGACATTTTTGGGTTTGTTACACTCATTATTTATTTATCATTTAATTGGGGTTTGGTCAGATCTTATTGGCAGGTTTTGATCGGCTAAAATAAACATTTAGTTCATATGTAGACATAGATATGAAATGGTTAATCACATAATACGCGAATTCAGAAAACTAGCACAAAGGGAGTACGACTATGAGCTATGACTGGGTGGGAAAGGTGATCCACTGGGAATTTGCAAGAAATTAAAATTTCACCATACTACCAAATGTCATATGCACAAACCGGAATCCGACTTAGAAATTCTCCGGGATTTTGAGATACAGACAGATCACCTTATCCCGACAAGAAGATCAGACCTAGTGTTAATTCATACCAATGGTTCTCAACCTTTTTTTTTACCCATGGACCCCTTTTAGCCCTATTCTACTCTGGTGACATTCGATGTTTAAAAATCCCCCCGTAATTTTATAGTTAAATACATTTTGCTTGCCTGAGTCCCCCCAAAAATGATATGGTCCAAGGGGGTCCACATGGACCCCGGTTGAGAACCACTGATTTATACGAAGAATTGTCCTCGTGCTGATTTTACCATTCCGGTGGTCCACAGAGTGAAAATGAAAGAAAGCGAAAATATAGATAAATTTTTTTGAACTTGCCAGAGAACTAAAAAGTTATGAACGAGAAGCGGCCACTCGGCATCGCCAGGGTAAAGGGGGGGATTTTTAAGTTAATCCCGCGGATCCATTATTACTCAATCGTGAGTTGGGTCCCCATGTAAAAAATACCTTGCACTGATCCAGCCACTCTGAAAATAAACGTTAATGTCTACTATGGATATTAAACGCAAAAAAAATTCCATTCTCTTATCATTTAAATTTTATTTTATAATTCTTTTCACAAATATAAATCAAATCTCTATTATTTTAGCTCAAAAACCAAGCCCTGGTGATATTTAATGTGTATATATATTTACTTTATCGTTAATTGTTTTATTTTCGGAGTTTCCTCCGGACATACACATACACACAACTACCCTCTTACAAACTTTTTTAAAAATAAAAGTCTATAAAAAATAGATAAAACCAAAATATTTATGAGATTTTAATGAAGAAGTGATAATTCCTTTTTTTGTTTTTGTTTTTCTTTTTCTTTTGTTTTGTTTTTGTTTTTTGTTTCTTTTTTTTTTCTCCACCCAGTGGTCAGTAAATAAGGACATGCTGACAATCTTCTGGAATATGAAAGGACTCACCACTGATTTTCTTGAAATATGTGCAATTATAAACGATGCTTCCTATTGCCAATTCAAAAGTCCCCTTATTTATTGATTGAACCTTGTACATATCTTTTTTTTTAAGTAAAAAAAAGTTTTAAAAATATAAAAAGTAAAAAAAAATATTAAAATTCTTTTATAAATTCTTTTATAAAATTTTATAAATTTTATGAATTTATAAATTTATAAATTTATAAATTTATTAAATGAGCTTAATAATATTTTAATTTTTAAATTTATAAATTTTATAAATTTATAAATTTTATAAATTATTTTATAAAAAGTAAAAAAAATACATTTAATTAAATTGAAGTAAAAAAAATCCCCTTACTTATTGAAAAGAATATATTAAAAGTATTAAAAGTGATAAATTATTGATAAATTATTAAATATTTAAATTGTTAATTATACGTTATAAATTTATAAATTATTGATTATTAATTATTAATTATAATTTTAATTCTAATTATAAATTATAAATTAATAAATCATAAATTATTTATTATTAATTATAAATTGATAAATTATCAAATAATTGAATTAGTATTTATAAATAATAAAGTGATAAATTATTATCATTAAAAATATATTAAAAGTAATATTTTATAATATCTTATTAAATAAGCTTAATAATAATATTTTAATTCTTAAATTTATAAATTTTATAAATCTATAAATTTTATAGATTTTATTAATTCTTTTATAAAAAGGAAAACAAAATTTTCATTTAATTAAATTGAAGTAAAAAAGTCCCCTTATTTATTGAAAAGAATATATTAAAAGTACTAGTACAAAATAAACCCCACCCCCCGGGCGATGTAAACATAGATTATTGAAACATATTGCCTGAGGGGTAGGAGTTAAAAATTCAATATCAGCGAGTTTGTACCCTAAGTAAGTAAAATCATTAAATTTATTAAAGGATTAAAAAATAAAACAATTTGAAATGTAAACTTTAAATATGTATTAAAATAAAACAAACTATATATAGATAAATAATACCAGTCATGTATTTATTAAAACTTGTTTTAAAAAACAATGAGGACTGTCTAATGCTGCATGTTCAAATTTTGAGTGTATTTATTCTATGTTATGACGATTTTAGGTAATGTAACGTAAGCAGTGACGTAATTTTTGTTACAGATAAAAACCGCAAGCGAATCTCCATGATTAATAAGAGATTAAAAGAGATAATTTATTGATAAATTATCAAATATTTAAATTAGTAATTATAAATTATGTATTATAAATTCATAAATTATGTATTATAAATTTAATTTTTATCATAAATTTCTAAATTTCTAAATTATTAATTATAAATTTCTAAATTATTAAATATTTATATTAGTAATTATAAGTAATGAAGTGATAAATTATTATCATTAAAAGTATATTAAAAGTAAAATTTTATAATATGTTATTGAATAAGCTTAATAATAATATTTTAATTTTTAAATCTATAAATTTTTAAAATTTTATAAATTTTTTTATAAAAAGTTTTTAAAAATTACAGTTAATTAAATTGAAGTAAAAAAAAAGTCCCCTTAATTATTGATTGACCCTTGTACATAAACATTTTGAAGTAAAAAAAAGTTTTAAAAATATAAGTAAAAAAATGTACGATTGTACATAACCTTTTTTTTAATATAAAGATTTGGGAGAACATGTGCTTGATTGAAGTCGTACCTAATTCTGAAAGTTAATTAATTAATAATTAATTAATTAGTCGGGCATACCTATTTAAATGTAAGGCTAAACAAATCGAGAAAAATTAATCTCTGTATGTACATTTCAGCCTATTAGGAAATGTACATACAGAGATTGATTTTTCTCGATTTGTTTAGCCTTACATTTAAATAGGTATGCCCGCCTAATTAATTAATTATTAATTGATTAACTTTTACATTTAGGTACGACTTCAATTAAGCACATATTCTCCCAAAAATTGTCGGCTAAAAAAAATAAAAGAAGCCATATCATAAACACATCGCTTGTATATTTACTTCTCATATAAAGATTTGTAAAAATATAATTGAATATATAAGATGAGAAAACTTTCGATACACTCGAAGATTTTTATATCAGTTTTCTAATATCAGTTTTCATTTGACAGTCTTTACACAAATTCATATCATTGTTAAAATTACAGACGTGAGTTGAGAGTATAATAAAGAACCGGTTACTCCTTTTTTTGTGGTTTTTGTCTTTTTGTCCAATTTTCTTTTACTTTTTTTCTTCCTCCAATTCGACCCTCACTGACTGTTAGAGTCAATATTGTGTTGAACGCATGAATTCAGATCATACATGCGTCACCCTCCGTGAATAAGGACTGTAAGCAGAGGAGTTTGTTTACTTTGTGGCTAAGACCTTGGGGGTCTTTTTATTTTCTCTTTCCTTCGTGAGTGGTAGAAATGTCGGGGTGGGTGAGATTTTGCGGTGAGTAAATAGATGGGTCGACCACTCCTGTGGGTCGCGTGTTTGGTGACTACACTTTGCAGCTGGTTTATCGTTAAAGATAACCCCCGCCCCCAAAAAGCACGTAATCTTCAAAATAAAAGATGAAATGTACTAAATATCTGTTTTACGGGTAGCTCAGTCGGTAGAGCATCATCTTAGGAACCACAAGGGGCTGATGGTAGGTGTGGCGCTCCACCTCAGCCGCAAAAAACTATCTCCTTGGTCTAGCGCTAGTGAAAACGAGATAGACTCCCTCGCTCTCTGGCTGATACCGAGTTTAGGCCACCCAGGAATCACAAGGTTCCTGGTTCGACCGGCCCTCGCCAACTCAGCGTATGAGTTGCACAGGGATCTGTACGGTAAAGTATGGGGCTGGTGGTATGTGTGGCGCTCTCCTCATATGCAAATCCTATCTCCTTGGTCTAGCGCTAGTGAAAACGAGATAGACTCCCTCGCTGTATGGAAGATACCGAGTTTAGGCCACCCAGGAACCACAAGGTTCCTGGTTCGATACCGGCCCTCGCCAACTCAGCGTATGAGTTGCACAAAGATATGGGCGGTAAAGTAAGGAGCTGATGGTATGTGTAGAGCTCCACCTCAGACGCAAAAACTATCTCCTTGGTCTAGCGCTAGTGAAAAGAAGATAGACTCCTTCGCTTTATGGAAGATACCGACTTTAGACCACCCAGAAACCACAAGGTTCCTGGTTCGATACTGGACCTCGCCAGCTCAGTGTATGTTGCACAGGGATCTGGCACTTTGAGGGAGTCTATCCCCTTTTCACTAGCGCTAAACCAAGGAGATTGTTTTTGCGCTTGAGGTGGAGCGCCACACCTACCATCAGCTCCTTACTTTACCACACAAATCCCTGTGCTACTCATGCGCTGAGTTGGCGAGGGCCAAACCCCGTGGTTTCTAGCCGAACGCTCTACCGACTGAGCTAACCCGATCCTAGTGTACTGCCCATGGTGCTAAAAGTCTATTTCCTTTGAATTTAAGGTGCACTCATACAAGTTTTCTTTTAAGGCTGTTCTGGCTGTTACAATAAGTATTGCATGTCCTTAGTTGCTTTAAATTTACGGCTACCAAAATGTTATATTCCAGTCGATTTACTTTTTCGGATATCCCTCATAGTCAAATAAAACTAGAATCGACTTTAATAAAGATTGATCATCATCACTGTTATCATTATCATCAGCAACGGCATTTTATCATATCTCCAGACAGTCACGTGGTATCCACCGATCTCCCGGATTGACCGATCGAAAGTCATCTTTCTGACGTTGCGATCTCTGACACATCGAAACAAACAAAAAACAAAAAACGCAAGTACAATACGAATAAATTCATACCATATATATATATATATATATATATATATATATATATATATATATATATATATATATCGGATCAATAAAATGGAAATTAAGTAAACAAATTCGATAAGCATTTTTGATATCATTGTCTGAAACTATGAATCTCATCTGTTATAGAAAATCCTGTCTGTAGGATTTGATTCATAAACGAAAAATGGGCATTTTCTATTTAGAGGGCAAAAACAAAAAAAAAATAAAAATTACAGACCTTAAAAATTACCAAATATTATCCAGCATAAGAAGGGTCCAAACTCCACCCTTCACTTTTCTATATCTTTCAATATAAAGTCAGGGGCGCTTGATAAGAGTTTCTCGCCAATGCGATTTTCAAACCAAACTCCATTTTTTTCTTATATTTTTTTAATTCTTATATTCTTTCCTTGGTGCACTAGTTGTATAATGGTTATCATCGTAAGAAATGGGTACGTCGACCCGAGTTTAATAGAGTTAACAAGATTATAATAAGTTAGTCTAATGTTGTTTATTTGTTATTGTCTAAATGATCAACAATTATTAAATTACAAAAAATACTAATAGTACCGGATACTCGCTTGGTTACCTCATTCTAGGAATAACACCCACTCCATTACAGGTGTTATATACCCTCTTCATTACTTACTTCTTACTTCTATTCTTCTGGCCGTCTTTGGAATCTTATAACATCTTGTCTTGGTCTGGAATCTTCTAAGGTCTGGACTTTCTTGGGGACTTCGGGTCTGGTCTTCTATTGGGGATTTCTCTTTATCAGAAGCCCTGTGTCATTGTTAGTTTTTAGAGGTAATAACACAAGACTCCGATTTGCTTTGATCTTACTTTATTTTTAAATCCCCAACCAGACATCTGCGCAGATTAAGACGGGAGCGCGTGTAACGCGACTTAACCTTCCGTCGAGCTCGCTGCTAGTCTCTAACTGACTGAAAACTTACTTACGATCTAAACCGGAAGAGAGGACCTCTCTACCGGTTCTCACGGTATCCACGGAAGGAAGGATCAGGACAGGTCAAGCCTTGTCATTCAATCCTTCAAGGCCATGGGCTGCAGCTTATAACGGCCATTTTGATTTCTACACTATTGCACATAAATATTAGGTATCTAATAATTATGTAACAACCTCATTTTAGGAATAACACCCACTCCATTACAGGTATCAGGTACTTTTTTTCAGTATCACAATATGTTCTTAAAAGGACCCCCACTTTTCGGCATGCACAACCGGTACCTAACCTCTACCTGGTTTATCCGTTCTAATCTTTACTGGTATATAATTTATTGAATATTGTATATCAAACAAAAGAAAGTTGGTGATATAAACTGAGACTTTTGTTATAAAAAGTTAAATTTCGAGGTGAACAACCTGAGATATCTTAAATTCAGGCCCATCTCCCCAGAAGAATAAGATCTTTAATGAATATAGAAATGAATTTTGCTTCTATGAACAAAAAGTGATGTTCTTTCTTCACTAACCAAAATATTGAATGGTCTATCTATCATATACAATATAGAATGAATGAGAAAAGTATTGGCATATAAATGTGCTCCGTGCTAAAATAGCAGAGCAGAATTACAATCTAATATTATATATTATGGATTTAATATCTCGTTACTTAAGTTTCATGCTTACTACAATCATCAGGCGTGACAGTCAAAACTGATGATTACAGTAAGCATGAAACTTAAGTAACGAGATATTAAATCCATAATATATAACATTAGATTGTTATCTATTATATATGCTCTTTGCATTTCATATAACGCTGATATAAAAACAGCGCGTGGTGTAATGGTTAAAGTCATGGGAAATGGGCTTGACACCCAGAGTTCAAATCCTGGACGTGATAATTGCATTTCACTTAGCGCTAATACCCTTGGGAAAGGTATGAGTTTTACTCTCCCTCTAGCTATGGGTAAATAGCAGGGCAGACTGGGCTCTTTAGTCTTGGTTAGGCAACCAGTCTAGGAGAAGGAAAACTCTGAATTCAAACCTGTTATATATATTTACCAACCCCTCCGCACGAGCAGGATGTGACACAAGGTCAATTTCTTAAGCGGAGTTTAACAGGTGTTTGGGGTGGCCTAAAGTCGGTATCAGCCAGTCAGCGAGGGAGTCTATCCCCCTCCACGCTAGACCAAGGAGATTGTTTTTGCGTCTGAGGTGGAGCGCACCTACCATCAGCTCCTTACTTTGCCGCACAGATCCCTGTGCTACTCATACGTTAAGTTGGCGAGGACCGGTATACGAACTAGGAACCTTGTGGTTTCTAGCCGAACGCTCTACCGACTGAGCTAACCCGGCGCTAGTGTACTGCCCATGGTGCTAAAAGTCTATTCCCTTTGAATTTAAGGTGCACTCATACATGTTTTCTTTTAAGGCTGTTCTGGTTGTTACAATAAGTATTGCATGTCCTTAGTTGCATAACCAGTTCCCAAGGTTGGGTAAAAAATAGACACATTTCTACTATGCAGGTTGACTAGGTTGTATATTGAAGTCCAATAAAAAAACAAAGATTGAGAGCTCTGAACTAAAAAGAAACAAGAGTTTTCAAATCCGTATTCTTAGAGGGGTGAGCTATTTTTCTTTTTTCTTTCTTGAATTTTCTTCATTTTTTTTTCAATGAACGGTACTCACCACCAGATAGAGTTTAACGTCATTCCCAGGACATGTAGACCCTCAGCCACCGCCTTCTAGCACCCATATGATAAAAAGGATTGGGGTTTGCCATAAGGGCAATAGGGTTGGGAAAATCATATATGCTAGAGCTTGACGTGATCAGCCGATTGATCGGACGGGGCCCCTACGTCCGCCCGTCTAGCCTAAGTAATGGTCTAAGTGGAGTGCTGCAGGTCATGGACTGTTCATCCACCAGGATTCCGTCCTTAAGCATCACGGGTCACTACCCACGGCCAACAGGTGGCCATATTTGGGGGAGTCTTATTTAAATCCTGTTTCACAAGATTTTATTGAATTTCCTTCATTTTTTTTTTCAATGAACGGTATCAGTGTTTGTTTACTATTATTCTTCTTTACGGCTAGAATTCAAAACCTGTTAAATTCGGCTTAAAATTGACTTTGTGTCGTTACCTGCTTGTGGTGTAAGAGTTACATGTGAAAATAATATGTTTTCCGACATCTTTTGTGGTCTGTTCATAACCAGTTCCCAAGCTTGCGTATAAGATAAATACATTTCTACTATGCAGGTTGACTTGGTTGTATATTGAAGCCCAATAATAAAGAAAAGATTGAGAGTTCTGAATTAAAAAGAAATAAGAGTTTTCAAGTCCGTATTTTACAGTGGGTGGCATTGTTTTTCTTTCTTGAATTTCTTCTTTTTTTTCAATGAATATTATCTAGCTACTGGCAAAATGAGCCTCAAATGCGTTTTTGACAAAATGACTTTAGCCCTCTACAGAAAGTAATTTACCAAAAATCAGGGAATTATCGAATTTTAATGAAATTTTCAGTGTTTATTTATCAATGAATGATCTTTATAATGCATTATTTATTTTATTTCAAATCTTTCTCATTTTTTTCAGGTCGCTTAATTTTGACCCCCCCCCCTTATGTTGGAGACGTAACATTTTTTAAGTTGGTCTTCTATTGTACTAATTACAGTATAAATAAAGAGATAAAGACCAAAGTTATGAATAGAAACAAAAAAAATTACGGGGGCTTATCTATGAGAAAATAAGTATCGAAAATCGAAAAATAAAATGCAAAAAATAATAAATAATTAATTCTTTGAGATTTGTTTTTACTCATTTCGATAATTATTTAATTGGCTATTATCTTATAAAAGAAAAATTATACATCGATATTTTTTCTGCTTAAAAGGGGGGGGGTACATTTCAATCGAGTTTTTCTTCAAAAAGTATACTTTGATGCAATAAAATAAGGCTTGCATTAAATAGATATTTTTCTAGAATCTAAAAATATAACATTTTAAACTTAACATCAGATTTTTTCACATTTTAAATGAATTTGATATATTAATTTTTCATAGCAAAAATACTAAATTAAAGTTTTGAAATAAAATAACTGATGCATTATAAAATTCATTAATTGATAAATCAATACTGACAATTTCATTAAAATCGGATAATTACCTGATTTTTGGTAATTTTTTTTGCAATCGCGAATGTTCAGTAAAAATTGTAAACCAGCACTTAAAACATCGAAAATAGACAGAATGGCGGATCGCATCGAAAATTGACCAAAACAAATCCCTTTAAATGTATTAAAAATAAACTGCATATGTAATGATATTTTTTCTTTTTTTAATGATTGTCATTATGTTACTACTTATCGATTAGACAAAGTTTGACCTTAAATAATAGATTTAATTATTTTTATTCGCTTTTAAAACTCGTAAAAGCTGATTTTTTTGCCAGTCCTAAATTTTATCAATGTTGGTTACTAGTATTCTTCTTTGCTGCTAGAATTCCAACCTGTTAAATTCGGCTTAAAATTGATGTAACCTGCTTGTGGTGTAAGGTTCGGTAAATACTGGGGTACATGTGAAAATAATGTGTTTCTGACATTTTGTGGGTCTGTTCATAACCAGTTCCCAAGGTTGAGTATAAAATAGATACATTTCTACTATGCAGGTCGACTTTGTTGTATTTGAATCCCAATAATAAAAAACAAAACAAAAAAACAAAGATTGAGAGCTCTGAATTAAAAGAAATAAGAGTTTTCAAGTCCGTATTTTACGGAGTGGCGGGGGGGGGGGGCTTTTTTTTCTTTCTTGAAATAAATTTTTTTTTTTTTTTCAATGAATGTTCTCAGTGTTTGGTTACTAGTATTCCTCTGTACAGCTAGATCTGTTTTTTTTTTTATTTTTTATTTATTTGTTTTTTTATTATATAAATTCAGTCTAAACTTGTTTGTCACCCGTGGGAAAAAAACCCAAAACAAACTGTTTCCCTCTACCGAACAATGACAAGCGACAGTAAACAAATAGATTTTTTTGTCGTTTGGAGGTCAAACCTGATCAAAAAATAAATTTATCTTATTGTTTCCCCCCAAAGAAACGCGTAGGATACCGACCGAATGTTAGTTGACAAGGTTTCCAATGACAGGGAAAACAGAATACATAGAAAAGGCTCATAATATTTTATTCAATGGAGATTTGGTCTCTATTTGTCCGTAACCGAAACTACATCTCAGCTTACGTCACGTTGATTCGGGATAAGTAAGTTTAATCAATGAGTATATAATTTGTAGTCAAAATCATTAATACATAGAATAAATTTATTTATTAACAGTGTCTAGGAAAATTTGAGATTGCCTCAAAACAGCCAATGTTATTAAGGTATTTACTGCGTATCCTACGTATGCGGGCGTGACACAAGGTTTTTTAATGTGGGGCACCCACTAACGAAGCTCCTCGATGGTGGGTGCAAAAATGCGTGATCCATCGGCATTACCCTCAAGAGGGCACCTCAGGCACTGGGTAATAAACTACATTATGAAGACTGAGGTTGATATGCCGTAAACCAAAAAAACCAAAAAAAACCAAAATTTGTTATTCCTTCTAATTTAATATATTTCATTGCATTAAAACTTAAATAGTTATGTATTCCTGCTAGTTTATTTAACGAAATAATTGGTTTTGTTTGGTTTTCTTTTGTTTTACGGCGTATCAACCTCAGTGGGTCATTTAATGCCGATAATGTTTTGACATAAATCAATTCTTAATGGATAATACAATTTCTTTATAAATACATTTTTCTATTTAACCCATAGATGGAACCCTAACAGGTACTACCATTCCGGGTCAGAGTGGACCAGTGAGCAATGGTGATGAAGGGGTGCTCCACATTCTCCAAACCTCCAAAACTGGAACCTCACCATCAGATGGAGTTTAACGTCATTCCCAGGACATGTATACCCTCAGCCACCGCCTTCTAGCACCCATATGATAAGAAGGATTGGGGGTTGCCATAAGGGCAATAGGGTTGGAAAAATCATATAGGTGCTAGGGTTTGATGTGACCAGCCGATTGATCGGAGGGGCCTCTCCGACCGCCGTCTAGCCCAAGAAAAGCTAAAGTGTTAACGAAATAAGTAGTTTAAAAAAGAACATGTTTCATGTTGTATAGGTAGGTATTTACACAACCGGTTGTGCCACGCGTTGACCGAACACAATGTCACCATTACGAGTATCGAATTCGTACTCTGTACTAATTGATCTGCGAGACTAGCTTGCTAACCATTACACTATGGTGGGAGGCGTCTTACCCCACATTCACCTCGGGTCGGATGTGACACTCGGTTGCAAATACGGCCATCTCGCTGTTCAGTAGTAATAGGTCTGCGAGATTAGCATGCTACCTCGATGGGACGTCCTCCTATCCAACCTGTCGCCATGGGTCGATGCGACACTCGTCGCAAATAGGGCCATCAAGTGAGGATCGCACACGCATTCAGTAGTATTGGATCTGCGAGACTACCATGCTAACTATTACTCCTTGATGAGACGTCCTCTTTCTCTGTTTGCCACGGGTGGGATGTGGTACAAGGTTTTGAGTATGGAGCATCCAGTAAGCATCGAACTCGCTAGAAAGGGAGAGAAAGAGAGAGAGAGAGGAAGAGAGAGAGAAAGAGAGAGAGAGAAAGACAGAGACAGTTGTAGTTCTACGAATATAGATAAATAAATAAATAAATAAAAGAGTTGGTTTGGTTGGTTTTGTTTTACGGCATATCAACCTCGGTGGGTCATTTAATGCCGACAAAGTTGTGAAATAAATTCATTCTTAATGGATAATACAATTTTGTTTATAAACTCTTGTTTTCTATTTAACCCATAGATGGGACCCTAACAGGTACTACCACTCCGGGTCAGAGTGGACCAGGAAGCAATGGTGATGAAAAAAAGAGTTGGATATGAAATATGTTTTATTATGAAATAAATTCCCGAGAAATAAATCAGTTAGTTTTATTTGGTCGGTATCAGCCAGTCAGCGAGGGAGCTATCCCCCTCTGCGACAAGCGCTAGACAGGAAGATTGTTTTTGCGTCTGAGGTGGAGCGCCCACCTACCATCAGGCTCCTTACTTTGCCGCACAATCCCTGTGCTACTCATACGTTAGTTGGCGAGGAACCGGTATACCAACTGAGGACCTTGTGGTTTCTAGCCGAACGCTCACCGACTGAGCTAACCCGGCGCTAGGTACTGCCCATGGTGCTAAAGTCTATTCCATTTGAATTCTAAGGTGACACTCATACATGTTTTCTTTAAGGCATGTTCTGGTTGTACAATAAGTAGATGTCCTTTAGTCTGCATTAACCAGTTCCCAAGGTTGGGTAAAAATAGACACAGTTTCTTACTATGCAGGTTGACTAGGTTGTATATTGAAGTCCAATAAAAACAAAGATGAGAGCTCTGAACTGAAAAAGAACAAGAGTTTGCAAATTCCCGATATATCTGTAGAGGGTGTGAGCTATTTTCTTTTTTCCTTTATCTGAATTTTCTTCATTTTTTTTTTCAATGAACGGGTACTCAGCCACCAGATAGAGTTTAACGCCATTCCCAGGACATGAGACCCTCAGCCACCCGCCTTTCAGCACCCATATGATAAAAGGATTGGGTTTGCCATAAGGGCAATAGGGTCTGGGAAAATCATTATTCTAGAGCTTGACGTGCATCAGCCGAATGTGCATCGGACGGGGCCCCTACGTCCGCCCGTCTCTAGGCCTAAGTATGGCTAAGTGGAGTGCTGCAGGTCATGGTACTGTTCATCCACAGAGATTCCGTCCTTAAGCATCACCGGCAACCCCACGGCCAACAGTGCCATATTTGGGGGAGTCTTATTTAAATCCTTTCACAACATTTATTGAATTTCCTTCATTTTTTTTTTTCAATGAACGGTATCACGTGTTTGTTTCTATTATTCTTCTTTACGGCTAGCGAAGTTCAAAAGCCTGTTAAATTCGGCCTTAAATATGACTTGGTCGTTACCTGCTATGTGGTGTAAGAGTTACATGTGAAAATAATATGTTTTCCGACAGCTTTGTGGTTCTGTTCATAACCAGTTCCCAAGCATTGCGTATAGATAATACATTTCTACTTATGCAGGTTGACTGGTTGTATATTGAGCCCAATAATAAAGAAAAGACTTGATGAGTTCGAATTAAAATAAGGAATAAGAGTTGTTCAGAGGTGCCGTATTTTACAAGTGGGTTGGCATTTGTTTTTCTTTCTTGAATTTCTTCTTTTTTTACAATGAATATATATACATAAGCTACTGGCAAAATGAGCCTTCAAATGCGTTTTTGACAAAATGACTTTAAGCCCTCCTACAGAAAGTTAATTTACAAGAAATCAGGAATTATCGAATTTGAACTGATATTTCTAAGTGTTTATTTATCAATGAATGATCTTATAATGCATTATTATTTTAGTTCAAATCTTCTCATTTTTTCAGTCGCTTAATTTGACCCCCCCCCTTATGTGTGAGCAGACGGTAACATTTTTTAAGTTTGGCTTCTATTTGTACCAATTACAGTATAAATAACAGAGATAAAGACCAAAGTTTAATAGAAACAAAAACAAATTACGAGGGGCTTATCTATTGGAAAATAAGTATCGAAAATCGAAAAATAAAATGCAAAAAAATAAATAAATAATATTTCTTTGAGATTGTTTACTCATTCGATAATTATTCTAATTGGCTATATCTTATAAAAGAAAAAATTAACATCGATATTTTTTCTGGTCTTAAAAGGGGGGGGTACATTTTCAATCGAGTTTTCTTCAAAATAGAGTATACTTTGATGCAATAAAAATAAGGCTTGCATTAAATAGAATATTATTTCTGAAACTAAAATATGAACCATTATTAAACTTAAATCAGATTTTTCACACTTTTAAAATGAATTTGATATATTAATTTTTCATAGCAAAAATACTAAATAAAGTTTGAAATTAAAATTAACTTGATGCAATTATAAATTCAGATTAATTGATAAATGCAATTACTGACAATTTCATTAAAAATCGGATAATTACCTGAGTTTTGGTAATTTTATTTGCAATCGGCGAATGTAATTTTACATAAAATTGTACAACCAGCACTTAAAACCATCGAAAATAGACAGGGACGCGATCGCACTCGAAATGACGCAAAACAAATCCTTAAATGTATTAAAAATACTAACTGCAATCGTAATGATATTTTTCTTTTTTAATGATTTGTCATTATGTTACTACTTATGCATTATAGACAAAGTTTGACCTTTACAATATAAATTTATATTATTTAATTCGATGTTTAAACTCGTAAAGCTGATTTTATTTGCCAGTCCTAAATTTTATCAATGTGTTGGTTACTAGTATTCTTCTTTGCTGCTAGAATACCATTAGTTGCGTTAAAACGGCTAACCAAAATTGTATTATTTCCAGTTTCTTCGTTAAAATTTACTTTTCTCGGATATCCCTCATAGTCAAATAAAACTAGAATCGGATTTAATAAAGATGATCATCAGCACTTTCATTATCATCAGCACGGAGCATTTTATTAATCTCTCCAGAACAGTACGCTGCGTATCCCTCCGATCTCCCCGGATTGACCGATCGAAAGTCTCTTTTGAGCGTTGCGATCTCTGACACATCGAAAACAAAACAAGAAACAAAAAACGCAAAAAAAGTACAATACGAAATAAATTCATACCCTTATATGATAATATTATATATTATTATTAATAATATAAAATATAATATTATATATATATTACTCGGATCAATTAAGATGGAAATTATGAAACAAATTCGATTTAAGCATTTTTTGTATTCATTGTCTGATGAAACTATGAATCTCATCTGTTATTAGAAATCCCTGTTCTTGTATGGGATTGATCATAAAACGAAAAATGGGCATTTTCTATTTAGAGGGCAAAAACAAAAAAAATAAAAAATTACAGACTTTAAAATACCAAAATATTACCAGCATAAGAAGGGTCCAACCTCCACCCTTCACTTTTAACTATATCTTTCATATAAGTCAGTGGGCGCTTGATAAGAGTTTACTGTCGCCAAGCGATTTTGCAAACCAAACTCATCTTGTTTCTTATATTTTTTAAATCTTATATTCTTTCCTTGGTGCACTATTGTTATAATGGTTCATCGTTAAGAAGAAATGGGTACGTCGACCCGAGTTTAATTAGAGTTAACAAGATATATAAGTTAGTCTAATGTGTTTATTTGTTATGTCTAAATGATCAACAATTATTAAATTACAAAAATTACTGAATAGTACCGGATACTCGCCTTGGTTACCTCATTTCTAGGAAATAACACCACTCCATTACAGGTGTTATATCCCCCTCTTCATACTTTTCTTACTTCTATTCTTCTGGCCGTCTTTGGAATCTTATAACATTCTTGTCTTGGTCGTGGAGGAATCTCTAAGTCTGGACATTGCTTGGGGACTTCGGGTCTGGTCTTCTATTGGGGATTTTCTTTATCAGAAGCCCTGTGTCATTGTTAGTTTGTAGAGGTAATAACACAAGACTCCGATTTGTTTGATCTTACTTTATTTTTAAATCCGCCAACCAGAAATCTGCGCAGATTAAGACGGAGCGCGTTAACGCGACTTAACCTTTCCGTCGAGCTCGCTGCTAGTCTCTAACTGACTGAAACTTACTTACGATTAAACCGGAAGGAGGGACCTCTCTACCGGTTCTACGGTATCCACCGGAAGGAAGGATCAGGACAGGTCAAGCCTTGTCATTCAATCTTCAAGCCATGGGCTGCAGCTTATAACGGCCATTTTGATTCTTACACTATTGCACAATAAATATTAAGTATTAAAATTATGTAACAACCTCTTTTAGGAATAACACCACTCCATTACAGGTACAGGTACTTTTTTCAGTATTCAGCAAATATGTTCTTAAAAGGACCCCCACTTTTCGGCAATGCACAACGGTACCTAACCTCTACCTGGTTTATCCGTTCTAATCTTTACTGGTATATAATTTATTGAATATTGTATATCAAACAAAAGAAAGTTGTGATATAAACTGAGACTTTTTGTTATAAAAAGTTAAATTTCGAGGTGAAACACCTGAGATATTCTTAAATTCAGGCCCATCTTCCCAGAAGATAAGATCTTTAATGAATATAGAAATGAATTTTGCTTCTATGAACAAAAAGTGATGTTCTTTCTTCACTAACCAAAATATTGAATGGTCTATCTATCATATACAATATAGAATGAATGAGAAAGTATTGGCATATAAATGTGCTCCGTGCTAAAATAGCAGAGCAGAATTACAATCTAATATTATATATTATGGATTTATATCTCGTTACTTAAGTTTCATGCTTACTACAATCATCAGGCGTGACAGTCAAAACTGATGATTACAGTAAGCATGAACTTAGTAACGAGATATTAAATCCATAATATATAAACATTAGATTGTATCTATTATATATGCTCTTGCATTTCATATAACGCTGTATAAAAACAGCGCGTGGTGTAATGGTTTAAGTCATGGGAAATGGGCTTGACACCAGAGTTCAAATCCTGGACGTGATAATTGCATTTCACTTAGCGCTAATACCTTGGGAAAGGTATGAGTTTTACTCTCCCTCTAGCTATGGGTAAATAGCAGGGCAGACTGGGCTCTTAGTCTTGGTTAGGAACCCAGTCTAGGAGAAGGAAAACTCTGAATTCAAACCTGTTATATATATTTACCAACCCCTCCGCACGAGCAGGATGTGACACAAGGTCAATTTCTTAAGCGGAGTTTAACAGGTGTTTGGGGTGGCCTAAAGTCGGTATCAGCCAGTCAGCGAGGGAGTCTATCCCCCTCTTCACAAGCGCTAGACCAAGGAGATTGTTTTTGCGTCTGAGGTGGAGCGCCACACCTACCATCAGCTCCTTACTTTGCCGCACAGATCCCTGTGCTACTCATACGTTAAGTTGGCGAGGACCGGTATACGAACTAGGAACCTTGTGGTTTCTAGCCGAACGCTCTACCGACTGAGCTAACCCGGCGCTAGTGTACTGCCCATGGTGCTAAAAGTCTATTCCTTTGAATTTAAGGTGCACTCATACATGTTTTCTTTAAGGCTGTTCTGGTTGTTACAATAAGTATTGCATGTCCTTAGTTGCATAACCAGTTCCCAAGGTTGGGTAAAAAATAGACACATTTCTACTATGCAGGTTGACTAGGTTGTATATTGAAGTCCAATAAAAAACAAAGATTGAGAGCTCTGAACTAAAAAGAAACAAGAGTTTTCAAATCGTATTCTTAGAGGTGAGCTATTTTCTTTTTCTTCTTGTTGAATTTCTTCATTTTTTTTTCAATGACGGTACTCACCACCAGATAGAGTTAACGTCATTCCCAGGACATGTAGACCCTCAGCCACCGCCTTCTAGCACCCATTATGATAAAAAGGATTGGGGTTGCCATAAGGGCAATAGGGTGGGGAAAAATCATATATGCTAGAGCTTGACGTGATCAGCCGATTGATCGGACGGGGCCCCTACGTCCGCCCGTCTAGCCTAAAGTAATGGTCTAAGTGGAGTGCTGCAGGTCATGGACTGTTCATCACCAGGATTCCGTCCTTAAGCATCACGGGTCACTACCCACGGCCAACAGGTGGCCATATTTGGGGAGTCTTATTTAACCTGTTTCACAGATTTTATTGAATTTCCTTCATTTTTTTTTCAATGAACGGTATCAGTGTTTGTTACTATTATTCTTCTTTACGGCTAGAATTCAACCTGTTAAATTCGGCTTAAAATTGACTTTGTGTCGTTACCTGCTTGTGGTAAGAGTTACATGTGAAATAATATGTTTTCCGACATCTTTTGTGGTCTGTTCATAACCAGTTCCCAAGCTTGCGTATAAGATAAATACATTTCTACTATGCAGGTTGACTTGGTTGTATATTGAAGCCCAATAATAAAGAAAAGATTGAGAGTTCTGAATTAAAAAGAAATAAGAGTTTTCAAGTCCGTATTTTACAGTGGGTGGCATTGTTTTTTCTTTCTTGAATTTCTTCTTTTTTTTCAATGAATATTATCTAGCTACTGGCAAAATGAGCCTCAAATGCGTTTTTGACAAAATGACTTTAGCCCTCCTACAGAAAGTAATTTACCAAAAATCAGGGAATTATCGAATTTTAATGAAATTTTCAGTGTTTATTTATCAATGAATGATCTTTATAATGCATTATTATTTTATTTCAAATCTTTCTCATTTTTTTCAGGTCGCTTAATTTTGACCCCCCCCCTTATGTTGGAGACGTAACATTTTTAAGTTGGTCTTCTATTGTACTAATTACAGTATAAATAAAGAGATAAAAGACCAAAGTTATGAATAGAAACAAAAACAAATTACGGGGGCTTATCTATGAGAAAATAAGTATCGAAAATCGAAAAATAAAATGCAAAAAATAATAAATAATTAATTTCTTTGAGATTTGTTTTACTCATTTCGATAATTATTTAATTGGCTATTATCTTATAAAAGAAAAAATTATACATCGATATTTTTTCTGCTTAAAAGGGGGGGGGGTACATTTTCAATCGAGTTTTTCTTCAAAAAGTATACTTTGATGCAATAAAATAAGGCTTGCATTAAATAGATATTTATTTCTAGAATCTAAAATATAACATTTTAAACTTAACATCAGATTTTTCACATTTTAAATGAATTTGATATATAATTTTCATAGCAAAAAATACTAAATTAAAGTTTTGAAATAAAATAACTGATGCATTATAAAATTCATTAATTGATAAATAACTGACAATTTCATTAAAATCGGATAATTACCTGATTTTGGTATTTTTTTGCAATCGCGAATGTTACAGTAAAATTGTAAACCAGCACTTAAAAACCATCGAAAAATAGACAGAATGGCGGATCGCATCGAAATTGACCAAAAACAAATCCCTTTAAATGTATTAAAAATAAACTGCATATGTAATGATATTTTTCTTTTTTTAATGATTGTCATTATGTTACTACTTATCGATTTAGACAAAGTTTGACCTTAAATAATAGATTTAATTATTTTTAATTCGCTTTTAAAACTCGTAAAAGCTGATTTTTTTGCCAGTCCCTAAATTCTTATCAATGTTTGGTTACTAGTATTCTTCTTTGCTGCTAGAATTCCAACCTGTTAAATTCGGCTTAAAAATTGATGTAACCTGCTTGTGGTGTAAGGGTTCGGTAAATACTGGGGTACATGTGAAAATAATGTGTTTTCTGACATCTTTTGTGGTCTGTTCATAACCAGTTCCCAAGGTTGAGTATAAAATAGATACATTTCTACTATGCAGGTCGACTTTGTTGTATATTGAATCCCAATAATAAAAACAAAAACAAAAAAAACAAAGATTGAGAGCTCTGAATTAAAAAGAATAAGAGTTTTCAAGTCCGTATTTACGGAGTGGCGGGGGGGGGGGGGCTTTTTTTCTTTCTTGAAATAAATTTTTTTTTTTTTTTTTCAATGAATGTTCTCAGTGTTTGGTTACTAGTATTCCTCTGTACAGCTAGATCTGTTTTTTTTTTTATTTTTTATTTATTTGTTTTTTTTATTATATAAATTCAGTCTAAACTTGTTTGGCTCACCCGTGGGAAAAAAAACCCAAAACAAACTGTTTCCCTCTACCGAACAATGACAAGCGACAGTAAACAAATAGATTTTTTTTGTCGTTTGGAGGTCAAACCTGATCAAAAAATAAATTTATCTTATTGTTCTCCCCCCAAAGAAAACGCGTAGGATACCGACCGAATGTTAGTTGACAAGGTTTCCCAATGACAGGGCAAAACAGAATACATAGAAAAGGCTCATAATATTTATTCAATGGAGATTTGGTCTCTATTTGTCCGTAACCGAAACTACATCTCAGCTTACGTCACCGTTGATTCGGGAATCAAGTAAGTTTAATCAATGAGTATATAATTTGTAGTCAAAATCATTAATACATAGAATAAATCTTATTTATTAACAGTGTCTAGGAAAATTTGAGATTTGCCTCAAAACAGCCAATGTTATTAAGGTATTTACTGCGTATCCTACGTATGCGGGCGTGACACAAGGTTTCTTTAATGTGGGGCCACCCACTAACCGAAGCTCCTCGGATGGTGGGTGCAAAAATGCGTTGATCCCATCGGCATTACCCCTCAAGAGGGGCACCTCAGGCACTGGGTAATAAACTACATTAAATGACCCACTGAGGTTGATATGCCGTAAAACAAAACAAACCAAAACCAAAACCAAAATTTTGTTATTCCTTCTAATTAATATATTTCATTGCATTAAAACTTAAATAGTTATGTATTCCTGCTAGTTTATTTAACGAAATAATTGGTTTGTTTGGTTTTCTTGTTTTTACGGCGTATCAACCTCAGTGGTCATTTAATGCCGATAATGTTTTGACTAAATTCATTCTTAATGGATAATACAATTTCTTTATAAATACATTTTTTATTTAACCCATAGATGGAACCCTAACAGGTACTACCATTCCGGTCAGAGTGGACCAGTGAGCAAGCAATGTGATGAAGGGGTGCTCCACATTCTCAAACCTCCAAAACTGGAACTCACCATCAGATGGAGTTTAACGTCATTCCAGGACATGATACCTCAGCCACCGCCTTCTAGCACCCATATGATAAGAAGGATTGGGGGTTGCCATAAGGGCAATAGGGTTGGAAAAATCATATAGGTGCTAGGGTTTGATGTGACCAGCCGATTGATCGGAGGGGCCTCTCCGACCGCCCGTCTAGCCCAAGAAAAGCCTAAAGTGTTAACGAAATAAGTAGTTTAAAAAAAGAACATGTTTCATGTTGTATAGGTAGGTATTTACACAACCGGTTGTGCCACGCGTTGACCGAACACAATGTCACCATTACGAGTATCGAATTCGCTACTCTGTACTAATTGATCTGCGAGACTAGCTTGCTAACCATTACACTATGGTGGGAGGCCGTCTTACCCCACCCATTCACCTCGGGTCGGATGTGACACTCGGTTGCAAATACGGTCCATCTCGCTGTTCAGTAGTAATAGGTCTGCGAGATTAGCATGCTACCTCGATGGGACGTCCTCCTATCCAACCTGTCCGCCATGGGTCGGAATGCGACACTCGGTCGCAAATACGGGCCATCAAGTGAGGATCGCACACGCAATTCAGTAGTATTGGATCTGCGAGACTACCATGCTAACTATTACTCCTTGATGAGACGTCCTCTTTCTCTGTTTGCCACGGGTGGGATGTGGTACAGGTTTTGAGTATGGAGCATCCAGTAAGCATCGAACTCGCTAGAAAGGGAGAGAAGAGAGAGAGAGAGGAGAGAGAGAGAAAGAGAGAGAGAGAAGACAAGAGACAGTTGTAGTTTACGAATATAGATAATAAATAAATAAAATAAAAGTTGGTTTGGTTGGTTTTGTTTTACGGCATATCAACCTCGGTGGGTCATTAATGCCGAAGTTGTGAAATAAATTCATTCTTAATGGATAATACAATTTTGTTTATAAACTCTTGTTTTCTATTAACCCATAGATGGGACCCTAACAGGTACTACCACTCCGGGTCAGAGTGGACCAGAAGCAATGGTGATGAAAAAAGAGTTGGATATGAAATATGTTTATTATGAACATAAATTCCCGGAGAAATGAAATCAGTTAAGATTTTATTTGAAATTTCAGTCGAAGATGTCGAATATATGTCGGGAATTGGGAAATTCTTTGGAACAGATGCAGGGAACAGATGCAGGGATACAAATGCTGCAGGGATACAGATGGCCCCCGAAAATGAATCAGCAAAAAAAAAAAAAAAAGAAGCTATTTGTTGAGTTTGTCATCGGTGGTGGTGGTGGTGATAGTGTTTTGTTTTCTTTCTTTCTTTCTTTCTTTCTTTCTTTCTTTCTTTCTTTCTTTCTTTCTTTCTTTTTCTTTCTTCTTTCTTTCTTTCTTTCTTCTTTCTTTCTTTCTTTCTTTCTTTCTTTCTTCTTTCTTCTTTTTTCTTTCTTTCTTTTTTTCTTTCTTCTCTTTTCTTTCTTCTTTCTTTCTCTCTTCTTCTTTTTCTTTCTTCTTTCTTCTTTCTTTCTTTCTTACTTCTTTCTTCTTTTTTCTCTTACTTACTTCTTTCTTTCTTTCTTCTTCTTTCTTTTCTTTCTTTTTTTTCTTTCTTTCTTTCTTTCTACTTCTTTTTTCTTCTATTAATTATTTTTTTAGACTTTTTGGTTGTCAAAATATTCACTGTGAAAGTTTAATTTAAAAAATAAATTCATTAAATATACTAAATATAATAATAATAATAATATAATAAAATATAATAATAATAATAATTAATAATAACGATGATGATAAATAATATAATAATAATAATACTCAGTGGTAAAGCGTTCGGCTAGAATCCACAAGGTTCCTAGTTCGATACCGCTCCTCGCCAACTCAGCGTATGAGTAGCAGAGGGATCTGTGCGGTAAAGTAAGGAGCTGATGGTAGGTATAGCGCTCCACCTCAGACGCCAAAACAATCTCCTTGGTCTAGCGCTATTGAAAAGGGGATAGACTCCATCGCTGATTGGCTGATACCGAATTTAGGCCGCCCCGACGACTTATTAATAATGGAGATTCGCTTCCGGTTTTTTGTCTGTAACAAACATTACGACACTGCTTACGTCACATTACCCCAAATCGTCATAACATAGAATAAATACACTCAAAATTTGAACATGCAACATTAGACAGTCCTTTTTTACTCCTACCCCTCAGGTAATATGTTTCAAAAATCTATTTTTATATCGCCCGGAGGGTGTTTTTTATTTTGTACTACTACTACTACTACTACTACTACTAATAATAATAATAATAATCTTTTTAATTTCTGTTTTCTTTTTTTTTTCCTTTTAATATCAGTAAGATGTTTGGGTGGTGAGATTTTACGGCTTATCAACCCTTGTTGGGTTATTTTATATTTTAGTTTTGTTTCATTCATTCTTAAAGGATATTCAAATTTTTAAAACTCATTTTTAAAACACATTTTCTACATTCATTTTTTTCTTCTATTTAACCCATATATGAGACCATAACAGGTGCTACCACTCCGGGTCATAGTGGACCTTAGTATACACCAGAAAATGATAATATAGGTATTTCAACTGCTCTGTCGGTTATGGGCATATCCACGTCACAAAGAGGTACTAGTAGGTATTTACATGACCCGTTCTCACGGGCAGGATGTGACACAAGGTTGCAAGTATGCGACACCCAGAAGAGGTGTCTTTAGGTATTCGCCGTACCCATTCTCCACGGGCAGGATGTGACACAAGGTTGCACGTATGGAGCATCCAAAAGAGGGTCTTTGTAGGTATTTGCTGTACCCATTCTCCACGGGCAGGATGTGACACAAGGTTGCAAGTATGCGACACCCAGAAAGAGGTTGTCTTTATAGGTAATCACCGTATCCATTCTCCACGGCAGGATGTGACACAAGGTTGCACGTATGGAGCATCCAAAAAGAGTGTCTTTGTAGGTATTTGCTGTACCCATTCTCCACGGGCAGGATTTGCAAGTATGCGACACCCAGAAAGAGTGTCTTTATAGGTAATCACCGTATCCATTTCTCCACGGGCAGGATGTGACACAAGGTTGCACGTATGGAGCATCCAAAAAGAGTGTCTTTGTAGGTATTTGCTGTACCCATTCTCCACGGGCAGGA
>CM042162.1:92870772-92893272 GCA_023376005.1 Doryteuthis pealeii
TTAGAAAACTTGTCCTGCCACGAAAATTTTATAATCCTAACAACTCTTTGAATACTTATTGTAACTATGAATAAACTATACTTTTCATATCCAGCATCTTCTTGGTATGAGTCCCATCTATGGGTCAAATACAGGGTCAGGCAAAATGATCTGACACATTTGTAGGTTTGATACTATGCAAATAAAGTAAAGAAGCAAAAAAGTGTTTTTATTTTCGAAAAGTACATATAATACCATTTTTTTTCATATAATGCCATTTTGTTTTGTTTCTTTATAATGCCATTGTTTTTCGTTTCTTTTTCAGTTGCTGCCATGAATTGGACTGGTGAGCATCGCGCTTTCATTGTGGAAACGTTTATCAACATCATTTTGTATGATGCATTTGAAGATCATTGTGAAGAATTCTTCGCAAACTTCTTTCGGAAAGTCTAGAAGCCTGGCGCGTTTAAACGTGGAACGGAGTGGAGACTGTTAAACTGAAGCTTTTACCGCTGCCACATTTTCTGGAGTTCTGGCGGTGCGAGGTCGACAGGTTGATTTTCGTTTCCAATGCAGAACCAGTAGCTGAAGTTGGTAACCCATAACAAGATCGTGTTTCGAGCTGGTACGGGATCATGTCTACCAAGATTGAAGTGCAAACGGAACGCTCTTTGTGTTGCAGTTACAGATTCGTTTGTTTTGATAAACGGTTCCACAATGAAAGCGCAATGCTCACCAGTCCAATTCATGGCACCAACTGAAAAAGAACACGAAAAAACAATGGCATTATAAAGAAACAAAACAAAATAACATTATATGAAAAAAAAATGGCATTATATTTACTTTTCGAAAATAAAAACACTTTTTTGTTTCTTTACTTCATTTGCATTTTATTTAACCTACAAATTGGTCAGATCATGTTGCCTGATCCTGAAGATCTGTTTAAAAATTATTTGTATTCGATTAGACCATGTACTTG
Source organism: Doryteuthis pealeii (assembly GCA_023376005.1). Taxonomy (NCBI): domain Eukaryota; kingdom Metazoa; phylum Mollusca; class Cephalopoda; order Myopsida; family Loliginidae; genus Doryteuthis; species Doryteuthis pealeii. Next base: position 92,871,731 of record CM042162.1, read on the forward strand.
TTAGGGTCCCATCTATTTTGTCTTAAAAATGTTCCTATTTGATAGGAATGTGAGCAGAATATTTATCAAAAAGGCTCCGTCATTAGAGATATAGTCAATGAATTGCAAGATTCCGGGTTCGATACCGGTCCCCGCCAACTCTTGGTATGATGTTAAACTGCATCTAATAGTGAAGTTCCACTTCTGGGCAGTGTAGAGTACCCCTTTGGTTTGTTTGCTTTGTTTTGTTTTACGGCATATCAACCTCAGTGGGTTATTTAATGCCTTTTTTTAATTCCCGCACCTTTAAGCGTTTTGCTCTGATTTCGCATCCCTACAATTTAAACTTTTGTTTCAAGAATATAGAATGTGAATCCAGACTACAGTTTCATCAAAAGATCATATATATTTCACTCCCTAAATCTAGTATATGTAAGAAAAATTAAAATGTACTTCAGTGTTTCTTCTAAAGTTTAGAAAAAAGTATTATCTGTGTTATTCGGACTATTGTCCCCACCTTCATTGTTATTTGTACAACGTTTCGGCCGATATGCCCTCCGGCCTTCTTCAGGTATTTCTTGTCGGACTCGGGAACCTTCTCGGACCTTCTTTTCGAAATCGGGAACTTTCTTGTCGTATTCGGGAGCCATCACGGAACTTTGAACCTAACCCTTTATTTATTCCGAGTCCGAGAAGGTTCCCGAGTCCGACAAGAAATACCTGAAGAAGGCCGGAGGGTATATCGGCCGAAACGTTGTACAAATAACAATGAAGATGGGGACAATAGTGCGAATAACACAGATAATGCTAATCTTCAAGCTTCATCTCAAACATTCAGAGAAATTTAGAAAAAAAAGTTAATCTAAATTTGAACGGACGCTTCTAGCTTGAACGGACCACGTGTTTTAAGCCGTGTTGTTTGTTTGTTTGTTTTTTTGTGTTTTTTTTTTTGGGGGGGGGTGAATTTACTAAGATTTGTTTAGTGTGAAACAGAGGTATTAAATGCTGTCTGCTGTTTCTAAGTAATCGGTCTTTTAAGCACTGAACAGAATAATAGCTACTTCAATCATCTCACGGGGATCGGTGCTTTAAGCGGGAATTAACCCTGACTCAAATGACAAATATTTGTTTTACTCATAACCGTCTGGATTAGCTAATTTAAAATTTAACATTTCATCTCTTTATCTACGTAAGTAAATTGCATAAACTAGTAATAATATGCGCTCTCCGTCATACCCTCGTATCTAAGTTTTAATATAACAATATTATTAAATCAGCAAGACTTACGAGACTAAATAAGAAAGTATATATAAATGTTATACCTATTTTCATTTCATTATAATTGATTTCTGTATAGAATTATAAATACATAGAATTGTCTTTAATATGTTTGATGATAAAACAATATGAAAATCAATAACACGATATATATATATATATAATATTATATATATATAATCTATTATATAATGGAGATTCGCTTCCGGTTTTTTGTCTGTAACAAAATCCCTGCTTACGTCACATTACCCAAAATCTCGTCATAACATAGAATAAAATTTATTCTACAATTTTTGGCATGTTCAATTTTGAGTGTATTTATTCAATAAAATCACTGAAATTTGAACATGCAATTAGACAGTCCTCATTGTTTTTTTTAAAATCAAGTTTTAATAAATACATGACTGGTATTATATATCTATATATAGTTTGTTTTATTTAATACATATTTAAAGTTTACATTTCAAATTGTTTTTTTTTTAATCCTTTAATGAATTGATGATTTTACTTACTTAGGGTACAAACTCGCTGACATTGAATGTTTAACTCCCACCCTCAGGCAATATGTTTCAAAAGCTATTTTTACATCGCCCGGGGGTGTTTTTTTTGTACTAGTTTAATATATATATATATATATATATATATATATAATATATATTTGTGATAAGAAATCATTCCATGTGGGGTGCAACTGTAATGATACAGGTTATCCGTGTTAAGAGCTCGATGTACCTCGTACCAGTGTGTTGACGGACAGAACAACATAGTGAATAATTGAAGGGAACACACTTTAAATGTGCTTCATGTAAAAAAACGCACATATCATGGTAACAAACATCAAATACTACTAATGCTACTACAGCAGAAATGCTTGAGTTGAACATACACACACACACACACACACACACACACACACGCACGCACGCACGCACGCACATACACACACACTTGGACAAAAATCCCAGAAAACTGAAGTGGGTGGGTAACATCATGTTTCGACGTATCACGTCTCTTCAGTGTGGATTAACATTAGCAGGCTACCTTCAGCCGGGATAGAAACCAGACCGATTTATCATCAGTCTTAACCACTCGGATTTTAAATGATAAATACATACATACGTAATGTAAAGATACATACATATGTATATATGTAAAGGCCGCCAGAGAGTGTTCCAACCATTTTATAGTGTTGCATAATCTATGTGGTAGCATAGATTATTGACAACAACCTGTAGAATAAGGCTTTCCAATCAGCACATAGGCGGGTAGGTTTCCGTTGAAATTTAAGTCAGTTCCAGCCGAGATGTGACGCAACGCAGACGTGTGTCTGTGGGCTGAGCTCACTCCGCGCGATGGGTTAGTAAATGGGCAAATAAAATCTTTGATCAAAGCAATAAGCCTTGTTAATTAATTACGCATGCCCTTGGTTAGACGACCGGCCAGACAAGTAGAAAAAAAGCAACAAGTTGTAAGAGACAACATGTTCGGCCAAACAAGTATAGATGACGAGGCGATCTCATCATGGCCAAAGTAGAAAGAGAAGGAGAGAACAAGTCAGGAATCTCTATCTGTCAATCTCTCTCTGATACCTCTACTCTCTCTATCACCCGAAGACTCTATCACTCTTGTGTTTATACCCAACGAGTGTATATGAGTACATTGCTGGAATATTTTTGTATATATATATATTTACCAAAGCCTCCGCACGAGCAGGATGTGACACAAGGTCAATTTCTTAAGCGGAGTTTAACAGGTTTGAATTCAGAGTTTTCCTTCTCCTAGACTGGTTACCTAGCTATATGTTAAAGAGTCCATCAGTCCTGATATTTACACATAGCTGGAGTGAGAATTGAATTCATACCTTTCCCAAGGGTATTAGCGCCATGTGAAAATGCAAACAGCTTCATCCAGGAATTGAACTCGGATCAACAAGTCCATTTCCTACCACTCTAACCATTAGACCACGCGCTTCCAATATTTCTACAAATATTTTTGGTATATAAGGTGTGCTCCAGTTACCCACCTGGATTTATAGACTAGCCTAAGTCACGTGGTTTATTTCTCCGGCCAATCACCAACAATACTGCGAGGCCGATACACTACTTAAACACCCCCACATTGGCCATAATTCTAATTGCACTCATTGAAAAGGGACACAGGATTACCAATACTCAGGATTCATTACCAAGCATCCAATTCCACTGAACAAGCGCTCTGGCTTAAGGCCGACGATTATCAATACTCAGGAATCTTTACCATGGGATTACCAAAGAAGGCCAAAATGATGTCCCGTAAAAACTTAACAGGTTATGTGCCTAGGAACGCCAGGATTTTCTGTGATGACGAACAGACACATTTTAAACTTTGGGAAAGTTTCACGGGTATTTAAGGACCCTTCAAACCGAATTTAATGAAATTTTCAGTATTGATATATTAATGAATAAAAGATATAATGCACCAATTATTTCATACAAAACAACAGGAAAGCGTTGCCTTTAAGCTTAGTCGGCGGTCATCAGCGAAAATACCCACCAAAATGAAACATGGTGGCTACTACATCTTGACAGATGGTAGCAGTGTTTATCACCAAAAATTACAATTCAAACATTCTGATTAATAATTAATTCCTGTTTATGAGCTCTCAAGTGACTCTTAAGCCCAGCTGCTGATTTACAAGGCCCAAGGCAAATATGGCAAACGTGGCTTAGATTTTGTACACGGTTAATGAGATCCTCCTGTGAAATATCACTTTTATGAATCATCTTTTTTTTATTCATCATTTGGTTAAATCGAACTTAACGGACCTAAATTCAACCATCGTATGTCACCCCCGCCGAAAGAAAACAAAAACCACAAAAAAATCGGGGAATTAACCGAATTTAATGAAATCTTGGTCCTCTAAGGAACATAAGGGTGCAATCGGTGACGCCATATTGCTATGAAATGAATTAATCTCTGGAACATACGTTTTAGTTAGAGAAATTTAATAGCCCTCTGCCTTGCTATTGAGGCAAACTGATTTTATAGTATTATCTCATTTGTATACGATACTACAGTTTGAAGAATGTAACTCAAGTTTAAGAACATGTGGGTTAAATCGAACTTAACAGACCTAAATTCCACCATCGTATGTCACCCCGCCGAAAAAAAAACAAAACAAAAAAAAAACACCAAAAATCAGGGAATTAACCGAATTTAATGAAATTTTCAGTGTTGTCATATTAATGAATAAAATATATAATGCATCAGTTATTTTATTTTAAAACTTTTACATTTTTTCAGGTCAGTTAACTTTGAACCACGTATAGTTGAGGTGTAACCCAGATTCTCAAAAACACGTGGTTCAAAGTTAACTGACCTGAAAAAAGTTTTTTTTAAATAAAATAACTTTTGGTATTTTTTAAATAAAATAATTCCACCGCCGTATGTTACCTCTTCCCCCCCCCCATCCCCCGAAAGAAAAATACCAAAATCGGGGAATTAACCGAATTTAATGAAATTTTCAGTGTTGATATACTAATGAATACAACATATAATGCACTAATTATTTTATGTAAAAACTTTTACATTTTTCCAGGTCAGTTAACTTTGAACCACGTATCATTGTGGCGTAACACAGATTCTCAAAGATACGTGTTTCAAAGTTAACCGAAGTAGGTACTTACCCAACGCGTTCGTCATTCCGACTAAATAGCGAGTTTGATACTGACTGGATGCTCCATACTTATTATTGTGTCACGTCTAGCGCGTGCGGGGTTTGTAAATATGTACCCTACCTCAGACGTATATGCTACCCTAACTTATATATATATATATATATATATATATATATATATATATATATATATATATTATATATATATATAATTCGCTTGTGTGTGTATTCTATGTATACCCAATTTTGTCGCAAAATCCGTGTTTTTACAAAACAACCCCCCTTCGTTTGAAAAAAAATATAAAATTCATTTATTAATAAATCAACACTGAAAAACTTCATTAAAATCAGATAATTTTTGCTAAATTACGGTCATATTTGAGCAAAATTGACCGAAAAATCGTTATAAATGTATTAAAAATAAATAACACGTGTAATATTATTTTGCTTTTTTTTTACGGATGCTTAGCATGTTACTATTTTTCGACTTGGACAAAAAATTTGAACTTAGATAATCGATTTAATTAATTTTAAATCGTTTTTAAAAAGGAAAAGCAGACGAAAAATTGGGTATACCTAGTGTATTTGTTTTAGACTCTTTTGTATGAAATGGTAAAACGAGTTTTGTTTTTGTTTCCCGCAAAAATTTTGTTGAATCATTGGAAAGAGTTAAGTCATAAACATCTCAAGTGGCTATTCAACTTGTGATCTTTTTTATTTACTCAACGAGCAAAGAGTAGACGTTTTGGAGCCACACCTCCACTTTCATGCTCCTCCACCATCGCCACCATGGCCACGGTCTCCGCCGCCGCCGCCGCCGCCGTTGCCGAATATTCATATTGTAGGTATCAGTTATTGCGCCAGCGTTATCGCAATGTTACGCAAGCAGAACGTCGAGGAAATGGGGGAAAATGAAAGATGGTGTTCTTCGATGGTATGAATGATATTCGAGATACAGCGACGCCGGCACAATAGAATTGTGGTATGCCATAACAGATAAATAAAACTTGCTATTTTTTGCAACGAAACTGGATTATAGCAACTGAATACGTAGAAGAAGAAGAAAATAAACTTATCTGGGATCTCCGCTTAGGCTTTTCTATTATTAGACAGGCACAAAAGTTCCCAACACTCTCTTAAGAACAAACAAACAAACAAGCAAACAAACAATCAGACAGACAGACAGACAGACAGACAGACAGACAATAGATTAATATAAGCGCAGAAGGGTTGATTGAGACCGTCCAGATATCATCATTGCTATAGTCTGTGAGAATACTGAGGATCGTCCTGGAGAACTAAGTACGCTAGAGAATCGGTTACTATTATTTTTTAAGCTGGAAATTCTATACTTACTTGCAAAAAACACAAAGCACTCTCCAGGTGGTGTAAAAATTAATTTTTGAAAAATATTGTCTGTGAGAATACTGAGGATAGTCCTGGAGAACTAAGTACGCTAGAGAACAGATTATTATTATTATTATTATTATTATTATTATTATTATTATTATTATTATTATTTAAGCAGGAAATTTTATGATTACTTGCAAAAAACACAAAGCACCCTCCAGGTGGGTAAAAATTAATTTTTGAAAGATATTGTCTCTGAGAATACTGAGGATAGTCCTGGAGAACTAAGCACGCTAGAAAACCGGTTATTATTATTTTTTAAGCAGGAAATTTTATAATTACATGCAAAAACACAAAGCACCCTCCAGGTGGCGTAAAAATTAATTTTTGAAAGATATCATCTCTGAGAATACTGAGGATAGTCCTGGAGAACTAAGTACGCTGGAGAACCGGTTATTATTATTTTTTAAGCTGGAAATTTTATAATTACTTGCAAAAACACAAAGCACCCTCCAGTTTGTGTAAAAATTAATTTTTGAAAGATATTGTCTGTGAGAATACTGAGGATAGTCCTGGAGAACTAAGTACGCTAGAAAACCGGTTATTATTATTTTTTAAGCTGGAAATTTTATAATTACTTGCAAAAACTCAAAGCACCCTCCAGGTGGTGTAAAAATTAATTTTTGAAAGATATTGTCTGTGAGAATACTGAGGATAGTCCTGGAGAACTAAGCACGCTAGAGAACCGTTTATTATTATTATTTATGCTGGAAATTTTATAATTAGTTGCAAAAACACAAATTACCCTCCAGGTGGCGTAAAAATTAATTTTTGAAAGATATTGTCAAAGGGTTGTGAGATTTTAAAATTCAATGTCAGAGGGCTTGCACCACAAGTAAGAAAAATCATCAAATTTATTAAAGGAGCAAAAAAGTAAAATTAAAATTAAAGCTTCTGATAACTTTAAATATATATTAAAATAAAACTATGCATGAATATATAATACTGGGCATGTATTTATTAAAACTTGTTTTTTTTTTTTTTTTAAAGAGGGTTATCTAAAGTTGCATGCTCAAATTCTTTGTTGTGACGATTTTTTGGGTAATGTGACATAAGCAGTGACATGGTTTCGGTTACAGACAATTAGAGAACTAATCTCCATTATTGAAAGATGGTCCTTGGAAATAGAGGTGGATCACCTTATACATAATGGAGGCACGTGGTCTAATGGTTAACGTCGAAGGAAATGGACGTCGGTCCGAGTTCAATTCCTGGACGAAACTGTTTTCACATGACGCTAATACCCTTGGGAAAGGTATGAATCCAATTCTCCCTCCAGCTGTGGGCAAATAGCAAGGCAAGCTTGGCTCTTTACCCATGGCCAGGTAACCAGTCTAAGAGAAGGAAAACTGAATTCAAACATGTTAAACTCCGCTTAAGAAATTGACCTTGTATCACATCCTGCTTGTGCGAAAGGTTTGGTATATATATATATATATATATATATATATATATATATATATATAATATATATATATATGAATAAGATATAATGAAAAAACAAACGATGTTTACAACTGAAATAGGCTCATCAGAAGAGAAAGTGTGCAAACCGTTTCGGGGCCAATTCTCTTGACGGTTTTAAAAAGCAACACTCGGACCATCGTGCTTTTTAAAACCGTCAAGAGAATTGGCCCCGAAACGGTTTGCACACTTTCTCTTCTGATGAGCCTATTTCAGCTGTAAACATCGTTTGTTTTTTCATTATATCTTATTCATACTGTCGGATTAATTTCCATTTTATTTTCATATATATATATATATTGGTTTGGAGGTTGATTTTGAAGGCTATCACAATGCAGGTGTAAAGAAAAGAAATAATAAGATAACAATGGTGTTGTGTGTTAACCTGTATTTTATTCTTGAATTTTCGAGAAAAAAATCTCTTTTTCAAAAGATCACTGGAACTGAAGTTGTCTTGTTATGGCATTTCTAGAGTCATTTATTATGGCTTTCATTTATAAACTAAGCGGTTCCAACGGATCACAGGGTGAAGCTGAAGAAATCGAAAAGATGGATAAATACCTGGACCTTGCCAGAGAAGTGAAAAAGCTGTGGAACATGAGAGTGAAAGTGATACCAATTGTAGTTGGTGCACTTGGAACGGTCCCAATAAACTTTGAAAAAAGACTGGAGGATCTGAAAATCAGAGGAAGAATTGAGACCATCCAGACTACTGCACTGCTGCAATCGGCTGGAATACTCAGAAAAGTCCTGGAGACCTGAGGAGACTTATTGTCACTCAGACTCCAGTGAAATACCATCAGCTAACGCTGATGTGAAAAACTCGAAAGGAGTGAAAATAATAATAATAATAATAATAATAATAATAATAATAATAATAATAATAATGATAATGAAATTATTGTGTACAGTGTTCAGTTAAATCAAAATTATTTAAATCAAGATTATTATACTTTTTTTTACATATTGAAGTAAATAGCTCTTAAGTAAACATATCGAACGTTGTAATAATTAAATTATCATATTGTGGTATATCCACAGGTCCTGCTATTCAAGATTATTATACTTTTTTACATATTGAACTATTTAGTAATAGCTCTTAAGTAAACATATCAAACGTTGTAATAATTAAATTATCATATTGTGGTATATCCACAGGTCCTGCTAGTCAAGATTATTATACATTTTACATATTGAAGTATTTAGCAATAGTTTTTAAGTAAACATATCAAACGTTGTAATAATTAAATTATCATATTGTGGTATATCCACAGGTCCTGCTAGTCATAACATAGAATAAATACACTCAAAATTTGACAATGCAACATTAGACAGTCCTCATTGTTTTTTTAAAACAAGTTTTAATAAATACATGACTGGTATTATATATCTATATATAGTTTGTTTTATTTTAATACATATTTAAAGTTTACATTTCAAATTGTTTTATTTTTTAATCCTTTAATGAATTTGATGATTTTACTTAGGGTACAAACTCGCTGACATTGAATTTTTTACTCCCACCCCTCGGGTAATATGTTTTAAAAATCTATTTTTACATCGCCTGGAGGGTGTTTTTTTATTTTGTACTAGTTACCATGATAAGAATCTCACTATGATGGTTTATATATATACTAGCAGCGGCTACCCGGCGTCGCCATGGGTAGAGGGGGATTTTTTAAAGTTAAATTATCATATTGTGGTATATCCACAGGTCCTGCTAGTTAATAATAATAGCAACTGACTATTTTTCATCTAAAAAAACAATAAAACAAAAACAAAAATAAAAAACAAAAAACAATTTTGTGGCCTTCTTTATTTCACGGTCGGTTGGCGGTAGACCAAAATGGCGGTGTTTTTATCTCCTCACCACGAGGTTTGCCCTCGGTGATTTTTCTTGCTGACATATAGCCGATCGCCCTCCATCTTTCTTCCAAATATAGACAAACAGACAGCTATAGTAATTCTTTTTTTCTTGAAATGGACGGGTGGGCAAATGAAGACTTCGCCCTCAACAGTTGGACAGTGCGGCGCCTTACAGCTTGTTAGAACAAAGCTGAACTTGCCGTTTCATAACTTTACCATATATTTCTTCTTTCCAGCCATAAGCTTATTTTATTTTGGCATAAGGCTAACAGTTTAGAGCGCATAGGGAGAATCAATTTCACTATCCATGGGGGAGGGGGACCTTGACACCATTAGGCACCCCAGCCCCAAAAAGGAACTGAATTTTGCTTTTCACCGGTTGTTAGTAAACAAAACAGCCGGCCGATAAAAACCAGCAACATTTTTATACTAAAATAGTTTTTGATTTAATATATATATATATATATATATATATATTATATATATATATATATATATATATTTAAATAAATAACAAAAGACTTATAGATCTTGCATTATAGACTATTTCAGGGAGCTTAGACAAAAATGTCTAATTTTCCCGACTCATCAGATGCGAATGGGAAAATTAGATGAGTCGGGAAAATTAGACATTTTTGTCTAAGCTCCCTGAAATAGTCTATAATTCAAGATCTCTAAGTCTTTTGTTATTTATTTAAATATAAATTTGCTCTGTGACTCTAACAATAAGAGCACACATTGAGCTCTCAAACTGCGACAAGTTGTTTTTAAAAAAAACCTATGTCGTAAGGAAGATTTCTTCTCTGGACTTTTAGATTATATATATATATATATTATATATATATATATATATATATATATATATATATACTATTAATCCATAGCTGGAGGGATTACCAGCCCCTCAGCACGAGCAGGATGTGGCACAAGGTCAATTTCTTAAGCGGAGTTCAACAGGTTTTGGATTCAGAGTTTTCCTTCTCCTAGACCGGTCGGTTGCCTAACCAAGGTTGAAGAGCCCAGTCTGCCCTACTATTTATCCATAGCTGGAAGGAGAGTAGGATTCATACCTTTCCCAAGGGTATTAGCGCTATGTGAAATGCAATTAGCACACCCAGGATTTGAACTCGGGGCGACGAAAAAAAATATATATATATTAAAAAAAAGTTATTTCATGTTGTTGTCGTTAGCATATGTGAAAAAATTAACGCAACATAATTAATGAACTCATGCAACATAAGAAGGCGAAGGTCATGTTTAGGCATGCTCATCTTTGAAGGCCCCTATTTTTCAAAAATACTTTCAATCTGAAAATAAATTAAATTTTATTTTTGAGCACACATTAATTATTATATATGCAAAAAATTACCTGAAATAAACAGCAAATTCTATGTTAAAATGACATTTCAAAACCGAGCACTTCAATCGGCCATTATTTTTGTAACAACCTAATAGAATAAAAAAGAAAGAATGAAAGAATGACAGCAAAACAAATGATAATAAAAAATAAATAATTAGAAAGAAGAAAGAAAGAAAAAGGAAAGAAAAAGAATAATGAAGAATAATGAAACATGAAGAATTTTTTAGAACGAAAAACCAAAAAGACTTCAGACCAACCTGACAACTTTACTTAGGTGCTGTAAAACAAAAGATTGTTTGTTTGTTTTGTTTTACGGCATATCAACCTCAGTGGGTCATTTAATGTCGATAAAGTTTTGAAATAAATCAATCCTTAATGGATAATACAATTTTTTTATAATACATTTGTTCTATTTAACCCATAGATGGGACCCTAACAGGTACTACCACTCCGGGTCAAAGTGGACCAGGGAGCAATGGTGATGAATGGGGTGCTCCACATTCCCCAAACCTCCAAAACTGGAACCTCATCATCAGATGGAGTTTAACGTCATTCCCAGGACATGTAGACCCGCAGCCACCGCCTTCTAGCACCCATATGATAAAAAGGATTTGGGGCTTGCCATAAGGGCAATAGGGTTGGGAAAATCATATAGGTGCTAGGGCTTGACGTGACCAGCCGATTGATTGAAGGGGGCCTCTCCGACCGCCCGTCTAGCCCAAGATAGGGCCGAAGTGGAGTATTGCATGTCATGAATTGCTCATCCACCTGGGCTCTATCCTTAAGCATCACGGGTCGCCACCCACGGCCAACAGGTGGCCCCATTGGGGGAGTCTTACCCCTCTGCAGAGGTGCAGTCGGTGCATTCTAACGCCCCAGCCGACAGGGCGGAAAACAAAAGAATATAAACTCTATTCCCTAATTTCAAGATAGTATATACTGATTTGAAACCTAAAATCAATAGATTCCTTCATACAAAATAGCAACAACACTGGAATAACAACATCCACAATAAACTCTTCCTAATCAAACCCAATTTGGGAGGATGGAGACCGACTTTAACGAAGTCTAGAAAGGAACAAGTCATTGTATCTCGATTACGCATTGGTCATACAAGACTAACGCACTCCAATATACTCAAACAAGAACAACAACCACAATGTGGAACATGTCAAACACCTTTGACAGTTAAACACTTATTCATGGAATGCACCTTTTTTGCTCACATCAGAAACCGTTATTTTAAAGCAAACAATATGAAAGATCTGTTTGAAAATGTCAACATGGAGGATATTCTCTCTTTTTTTAGGGAAATATAATTATACCATAGAATATAGACATGAAACTAATCAATACCATACAACATAATCCCCAATAATGCGAACACATTGTTAAAACCTATTACTAAAAAGTATAAATATAAATACACGATATGTATAACTTCCTAACCGTTAGGCATGACATAACCCCAGACGGGTTGATATGCCGTTAAAATCAATAAACGAACAACAAACGACTTTACTTACTTATGTGTTGTAACATGATTTAATGTTTAATTCTTTATAAATTATATTTTTTCTTTGATGTAATTAATTTGGAAACTTAAATGTGAACTTGTTAACATAAGCGTATCTGAAACTCGCTCGTACCTCGAATTTTAGCTCTCAACACAAAGAAAAAAAATGACTAAGAGACACCTCGTAACTCGGGAAACTCGTAAGTTAGACACTCGTAAATCAAGATGTCACTGATCTAAGTTAGGATAGCGAAGACATAAAGTGAAAAGGCTCTTTGTAACTACCGTATTTGACAGTATATAAGACGCATGGGCATATAAGACGCTATCGGAAATTGGGTTATCTGCCCCTATTAGTTCCTGGAATCAGACGCCAGGGGCAGACCCCTAAAATTCCACAGAACAGATACGGCAGGCACGAGGGTAAGACCCAAGTCGGCACCCGTGAGAAACACGTCAACTACGACTAGCAGAACAACAGAACCACATCGACTTTACCGGACAACTTAGAGACATTGCAAAGACCTATTCAACTAAGATAAGTGTATTTGAAACTCTTTGTATTACCAAAATAAATCCCCGCCAAGAGAAATCCTCTGGCAACTCTGAAAGACAATTACACTACTCTTAAAGACATTTGCATAATAATTGTATACTCTAACACATTACTACTAACCCAGAATAAACTGTTAACCCAAATATACAAGCTATATTTGCCTTGTACCTTTCCTTCACTACAGTCATATTTGTAACGTTACTACTTGTTTACTTTATTTCTGTTAACGCACGGGTATATAAGATGCACCCCCATTTCAGCAGGTCAGATTCAGGAAAAAAAAGTTTTTAGTGTATTTAAGCATATATTGTTGAAAACAGTCTAGCTGTGCATTACACAAGCAGAAACTAGCATTAAAATAAGGATGCATGGAGTTTAGGGTAGGTAAAAAGTGCTGAGCTTAAGCTGGGTTAGTGAGCATCATAGAAAAGATTAGCTTAGGTCTAAAACTTCACCTACAATGTATAAGACGCAGGGCAATTTTTTTGCCAAAATTTTGAAAAATAAGTGCGTCCGTCCTATATGCCGTCAAATACGGTAGTTTTCAAATATTAGTGTGTAATATTAGGGAAAGACATTAGGTACTGGTTCCCAGGACAGAATTTCACAGATCAATCATCCAAGGTTCACTAAACACTGGTGACACTTATTTTCTACGTGGCAAAGTTAATTTGGACCAACCGTATACCAAAGAAAAATTAAATATATATATATATATATATATATATATATATATATATATATATATATATATATATATATATGAAAAGATTAAAATACTGGATTTATATATGTATATGTATATATATATGTACGTAGAAATGTCAGGTCAACGACCGAACGAACAGTGTTTTAAGTACATCTGGTAGTGAGAGACAGACAGACAGAAGCAAGAGTAGAGGTAAGAGGAAAATGTTTTGTTTTTTTAATTCTTTATCAAATTGAAAAGAATTCGCTAAGAATTTGCGTATTATAATGTTCATTAAGGTTTGTTTTGTTTTTTTTTTTGTTCGTTTTTTTTTTGGTGGAGGTTGAGCGGGGTTGCATTCAAAATAACATTTTTTTTAAAAATCTACCTCTGAACTCGGGAATGTTTTAAAATATAAATTTATTTTTCTAGAAATCTTTTTTCTTTCTTTCTCTTTTTTATTTTATCTATTTTATTTTTTTTTGTATATAACAAAAAATTAAATTTAGATTTTAATTGCTTGTTGAGTTAAAGTAATAAAAAATGTATTTGTTTAATTTATTTTCATTCTTAATCCTAACCATGTAACAATACAATGAACTTAAGAATTAAACAGGTGTCCTTATTTGTAGGCGGAAAATTTCGCGTATTGATACAAACAAAAATTAATCGTTTATTCTATGAATAGTTTGTTTTTTAATTATCTGCGTTATTCGGACTATTGTCCCCATCTTCATTGTTATTTGTACAACGTTTCGGCCGATATACCCTCCGGCCTTCTTCAGGTATTTCTTGTCGGACTCGGGAGCCTTCTCGGACTCAGGAACCTTCTTTTCGAACTTTTTTAACAATGAAGATGGGGACAATAGTCCGAATAGCGCAGATAATACTAAACATCAAGCCTCATCTCAAACATTCAGGGAAATAGTTTGTTTTTTGTACTTACATATGAAGAACTATGAAGAGCTCCACAAATTGACTGTTTTTTTAATTATTAAATTATATCATTTAATCAGTAAAAATCAAAAAGCTATTTTGTACTTTTCATTATTACAAACATATTAAAGTGCATGCACAAGTCGGATCATATGACCTTTAGGCACCCCTTTTGTGATTTAGATTCGTGGGGACATTTTTTCGATTTACACCATAAAAATCCGGTTAATTGTTTACATGCGATTTTTAGAGGTTTTTTTTTTTAATTATAAAACTAACCCTAATCCTAACCCCTAAGCCTAACCCCTAACAAACAACCGGATTTTTACAATGTAAATGAGAAAAGTGTCCCCACTAGTGTTACATAATCTATGCGGTTGCATAAGATTATTGTCAATCCCTTGTATTTCTAAAGGGATTGCCCCTTTTCATATCAAGGGCGGAACTTTCCATGGAATATTACAGAAAGCCCGCGAAATACGTGAAGTCACGTGGGACCTGGTTGGGTCCTCAGTTTCAGTTTAGACGTCAGGCAGAGAAGATGTCCTGCCTTAACTGGAACTCACCTGCATACGCGCGCTATGTTTAGTTACATGAAATGTTTAGTTAAGTAAATAAAAGCTTACGAAAATAACACGGTTTTGTGGTTGGTGAACGTCTTGGTAACAAGACTGATCGAGAAGAAGAAATGAGTTAAGTGCGACCGACCACCAAGACGAAGTCCAGACGCTAGAAAGAGCGCTAGAAGAAGAATAGAAGTAAGTAAGGAAAGACGTATACAACACTAGTCGATATCGCAGAAGGGGTGTCTTAAGGTAATGTGGTCCCACAATTCTCATGTTCAATGCACTTTAAAGTCACACACAGGGCACTAAGACCCCCAGACACCGTTTTCTAACGTATATATGATAAAAAGGTTTGCGAGTTCACCATAAGGTGGGGAAAGTTGTATAGGTGTGGGGATCAGAGTGGGGGTTTTCGACCACCCGTCTAACCTAAGGAAGGACCAAAGTGGGATGTTGCAAGTCATGCCGAGGCACACCTGATGAGGAATGCTAATGGAACTGAGCAATTTAGAACTCTCGCTCCGATGCTAAAATTTCAGCCTGGGAAACACACATTTTAGTGTTCATATTTTTGTGTATTTAAGAGTTTTGTTTTTCACTTTAAATTTCAATTTCAATTCATCCTAAGAATTTAAAAACTTTACATTCTTTCTTAACTATCTTACTTTATATATAACAAAAAATATTTTAAAATATTTATTATATTATTTATAAAAAATTATTTGTTTTAATATTTAATTATTTATTTATAGAATAATTATTTATCTGTTTAATATATTTGATCTTACAGTATAAATATATATGAGTGATATGAAGATAGTTAATCTATTGATATATAAAATTTTTTGTATATATTTATATGTTAAAATATGTGTATGAGTGAAGGGAAGATAGAAAAAATTATAGATATGTTATTAAACTAGGAGGTAGATAGTTATATGTAGTAAAAAATTTGATAGTTATTCGATTAATGAAGTAGTTAAATGACAATGAACCCATTTATTTAACTACTTCATTAATCAAATAACTATCAAATTTTTTTACTACATATAACTATCTACCTCCTAATTTAATAACATATCTATAATTTTTCTATCTTCACTCATACACATATTTTAACATATCAATATATACACAAATTTTTATATATCAATAGATTCACTATCTTCATATCACTCATATATATTTATACTGTAAAATCAAATATATTAAACAGATAAATAATTATTCTATAAATAAATTGTTAAATACTAAAACAAATAATTTTTATAAATAATATAATAAATATTTTAAAATATAAATTCCCATACCTCATACAACAAAAAATATATATAGATTTTAAATAATTTTATTACAAAATTAAAAAAATCCTTCCTAATTTCCGTTGCTGTTTATTTTCATATTAGTTGAATAGGTGAATTCGTCTGGTGACGAATTTTGAATATGTCTTTCTTTTTCCTATTGTTTTTGTGCAGTTATATGATATCTTATTGAATATGAATGATTTGTAAACATATCTATTTTACATATCAGTGCTCCCTAATAGGCACTAGCACTTTGAGACTTGGGAGCAGTTGCAATGAAGGGGTACTCCATACTCCCCAGAACTGGAGTCTCAGTATCGGACGCAGTTTAATAAGGCTAGATAATTTCAAAGGAGATGGTATTATCAAACCTTAAAAAAAACATAATATTTTTAACAAATTTAAACGTATTATCTGCGTTATTCGGACTATTGTCCTCATCTTCATTGTTATCTGTACAAGGTTTCGGCTGACGTGTGAATAATAATTAACACAGCTTAACGCCTCTACCCCAGCTATGGTTAGCGGATTGAGAACAGGATACCCCCGTGGACTAAATAAAGGGTTAGGTTCAAAGTTCCGTGATGACTCCCGATTACGACAAGAAAGTTCCCGAGTTCGAAAAGAAGGTTCCCGAGTCCGACAAAAAATGTCTGAAGATGGCCGGAGGGCATATCGGCCGAAACGTTGTACAAATAACGATGAAGATGAGGACAATAGTCCGAATAACGCAGATAATACTAATCATCAAGCCTCATTTCAAACATTCAGAGAAATTTCAACGTTATATGACAAAAAATAGGAAGCGCGTGGTGCAATGGTTAAAGTCATAGGAAATGGACTCGTCGCCCCGAGTTCAAATCCTGGACGTGGTAATTGCATTTCACTTAGCGCTAATGCTATTGGGAAAGGTATGAATTCTACTCTCCCTCCAGCTATGGATAAATAGTAGGGCAGACTGGGCTCTTTAACCTTGGTTAGGCAACCGGTCTAGGAGAAGGAAAACTCTGAATTCAAACCTGTTAAACTCCGCTTAAGAAATTGACCTTGTGTCGCATCCTGCTCGTGTGGAGGGGTTGGTAAATATATATATGACAAAAAATAAGTTTGCCCGGATAATTTGCAGGATGGGTGAGAATTAATAACAACTTAGTTCCAGGTGGCCTTTACCCCCCCCCCAACACGCCAGGTAGCTCTTGCTCACTCGCCTAAAAGGACTGGATTTATAGCTCGGTGCCTGAGGCACACCTGTAGAGGAATGCTAATGGAACTAAGCAATTCTTTTCCTACGCCCATTTCGAACTCCCGCACCGAAGTTAAGATTTGGTGGGGGCGAAACACATTTCTTTAGCTACAAGGGCAAAACATTAGGAGATTAAGGAGTGTCAGTTCCCCCCCCCCATCTGGCACCGAGGATTCACCATAATGATCTGTTTGAGAGTAGTTTTCCGTTTCCCGCACTAAGATAGAATCAAAAGTGCCTCCTATGAATGTATGCGTCAAAGATCGCAGGGATTTTGGAAATAGGCCAATATACATTCACATCTATTGGGCTTTTACGCAAAATTTGAAATATTCTAGTTAATATACTGACCATAAGCTCGGTGTGATAGCTTTGGGGAATGCTAAAATCACACACACAAACACACACACACACACATATATATATATATATATATATATATATATATATATACTTTTTTTTGAGGATATGTGCTTAATTGAAGTCATATCTAATTTTTAAAATTAATTAGTTAATAATTATTACTTTCATACTCTCGTGCGATAAGCCCCCCAAAAGAGGTATATAAATAAGTTCAAAACGAACGAAGAATCTGGGATAGACCATTGGGTCTTAACCGGAAGAACCCCTTTGCGCAGGCCCGACAAAGAAGACTTACTCCCTTCCCCAAAAAGAATCCCACGGTCATTTGTAACTGAGGCTGTAGTTGGGTATAGTTGGTCCTTTTTTAGCCAGGGAGATTTTCCCTCGTTACAGACCACTATGACCTCGTTCAATAAAGCCTGAGTAATAAAACCACCTCCTGCCTTTACTTTTCTTTCCTTTTCGTTCCTGAGTTCTATTTAAGCTCACCAGCCCAGAAGAACTAAGAACCAAGCTTTTATATAGAGCTAAAATACCAGCACCCAAGCAACTTAAATTAGTCCAATATACCCCACAAGAAGGAATAAAACAGAAACGTATTCGGCATAAAATAACCCAAGAGTTGACATGCCGTAAAATCCAACAAAACAACAAACCATCCTTGTTTTTAAAATGGAGGCCTCATTTTGGCGGGTAACGAAATGATGTTGAAATAATTCAGCGTGATGATGAAATATCAATCGAGTTCGAGAAATCGGGGGCGAGGTAAATGCGTCTCTGATGCAATGAATGTTGCTTTCACACTTACATGTATTGAATCCATTGTGTGTCTCTCTGCCATACCCACGGGCTCGTCACCCGAGCACCTGATGAAATAGGCCAATAGGTTTCGTCATTTCTGTATTAAATGCAACGCTCGACTCTCCAAAAAGACAGCAACGCAGCGTATTCACACACACACACACACACACACACATATATATATATATATATATATATATATATATATATATATATATTAAGAAATTTGAAAAAACAAGTGTTCCAAAAATGAGATGAATTTATTTATCGACGTTTAAACGTTTCGGTTTCTTTAAACCTTCATCAGGATGTATTAAGGGGTGAAGAAATTGATGGATGTTTTATAGATGATAGGAGATAAAAAAAAATTTTTGTTGTAATTTTTTAATCTCCAGTCATCTATAAAGCATCTGTGTGAAAGCAACATTCATTGCATCAGAGACGCATTTACCTCGCCCCCGATTTCTCGAACTCGATTGATATTTCATCATCACGCTGAATTATTTCAACATCATTTCGTTACCCGCCAAAACGAGGCCTCCATTTTTTTAAACAAGGATGGTTTGTTGTTTTGTTGGATTTTACGGCATGTCAATTCTTGGGTTATTTTATGCCGAATACGTTTCTGTTTTATTCCTTCTTGTGGGGTATATTGGACTAATTTAAGTTGCTTGGGTGCTGGTATTTTAGCTCTATATAAAAGCTTGGTTCTTAGTTCTTCTGGGCTGGTGAGCTTAAATAGAACTCAGGAAAGAAAAGGAAAGAAAAGTAAAGGCAGGAGGTGGTTTTATTACTCAGGCTTTATTGAACGAGGTCATAGTGGTCTGTAACGAGGGAAAATCTCCCTGGCTAAAAAAAGGACCAACTATAGCCAATTACGGCCTCAGTTACAAATGACCGTGGGATTCTTTTTGGGGAAGGGAGTAAGTCCTCTTTGTCGGGCCTGCGCAAAGGGGTTCTTCCGGTTAAGACCCAATGGTCTATCCCAGATTTCAGTTTCTCCCTTGTTCAGTTTAAGAACTGTCTAGAATATCTTACAGGAGTAACTGTCCATGACTTTGTAAATTTGTAGCCTCCTGTGAATTTCCTAAGTATATAACTTAGTATATGACGTGGTGTAATGGTTAGCAAGATAGATTTGGAGACCATTGTTAGCGAGTTTGATTCTCATTGGGCCCCCCATACTTCTGGTCTTATCCCACATCTAAGCTGAGGTTAGTAAATAGTTATATAACTTAGTTCGCATTATTGCAATAACCTGCTATAACACATAGTAGTGTCGAGAGTGTGTCTTTCTTGAAGATGTTTCTTTGGATTTTAATTTCAGGTAGTTTTTATCCTCCTGTTGCTAATTACACTCTCTAGTTGTTGTTGGCACCTTTCCCACCACTAAGGACGATGGCGTAATGTCCAAAAATGTTTTATCTGCATCTGCGCATGTGACTTGCAGGCCAATTCTTGAGTGACAGTCTTTGGTGCACTGAATGCACACAAACTGGATGCTTCCTGAGGCTGTTGGCTTTTCTCTCTCTCTTTCAGGCTCTCTTTGCTGTTGATGCTATTCTCCTCTCAGCCTCACCCTCTCCGTCAGGCCGCTGTATGTTTTGCATCTAGTTGTAGATTTCCAGTTGTAGATTCTAATAAAAGTCGTTGTCGGGGTGGCCTAAAGTCGGTATCAGCCAGACAGCGAGGAGGTCTACTCTCCTTTTCACTAGTGCTAGACCAAGGAGATTGATTTGGCGTCCGAGATGAAGCGCCAAACCTAACATCAGCCTCCTTACTTTATCGCACAGACTCGTGTGCTACTCATACGCTGAGTTGGCAAGGACCGGTATCGAACCAGGAACCTTCTGGTTCTATTCTAATAGGTTGTGTTAATATTAATAATTCTTGTTCATTCTTGGCAAAAATAATAATATTAACCATATTATTATTCTCTGTTAAACATTAATATCTTATTATAATGGAGATTGTGTGTTTTTCTGTCTGTAACCGAAACTACATTACTACTCAAGTCACAATTCCCTTAGTTATTTACGTCACATTCTCCATGGTTCTATTTCTATTTAAATCTCAATTAATAATAAAACTGTTTGACTTTATTAATACTGTTGGCCTTACCTAAATACTAATAACATGCAATTGTATTTATATATACAACAAAATACTAGTTTTCAGTGTAAACGTAAAGCGAATTTGCATATTGATATTAAAAAAACTGATTTTAATAAAAATGTGCTTGGTATTATTGATTTCTAATTGGTTGGTTTTATCTTAATGAATATGAGTAAGAATCTCTTCAATAAATCCTAAAAGAAATTCCTTAACAAGAAGAAATAACTGTAATTTTATTCTTTACTTCCTATTTTAACTAAATAGTTAAATTAGGAAAATTTAGCATTGAAAAACGGAAGTGATGAAAGAGTAAGTTTCAGTTGTTCTATTTTCCGATTATACCCCCTCCGTTTCAAATCTTTTTATTTGAATTCTTAATTAGTTTCATTAGCCTTTCTGATTTAATCTAATATTTTATTACATTTAAACTTAAATACTTGCA
>CM042162.1:92898272-92913562 GCA_023376005.1 Doryteuthis pealeii
GGGTCTTTAACCTTGGTTAGGCAACCGGTATAGGAGAGGGAAAACTCTAAATTCAAACCTGTTGAACTCCGCTTAAGAAATTGACCTTGTGTCACATCCTGCTCGCGTAGAGGGGTTGGTAAATATATATATATGTTGACGGAATAATGAGTAGAATTAGGTAGAATAAACCACAAGGTTCCTAGTTCGATTCCGGTCCTCGCCAACTCAGTAGCACAGGGATCTGTGCGGTAAAGTAAGGAGCTGTAGGTGTGGCGCTCCACCTCAGACGCAAAAACAATCTCCTTGGTCTAGCTCTAGTAAAAAGGGGATAGACTCCCTCGCTGATTGGCTGATATCGACTTTAGGCCGCCCCGACGACTTTTATTTAGATGTGAACAGAACGAATACAGGCACACAGCATGACAACCAGATAGATAGATAGATAGATAGATAGATAGATTATAAGACAAGTACATGGACTGATCGACAGACAGATAGATAGATACCGTATTTGAGGGCATATATAATCTAGTACCGGAGATGTCTGCAAGAACGATCTCAGGTGCTTTGGCATTGCCCCTTCCAGCTGGGATAATTTGGCTCAGGACCGCCCTCGGCGGCGGCAGGCTCTCTGTTGAGGACTGTTCATGTCTGAAGTCACCCTGACGCAAACCATGAAGCTAGGAGATCCAGAAGAAAGCAGCGGCCACAAAGCACCGGCACATCAACATCTTCAGGGACAGCCTTCACATGCGACATCTTTGGTCGAGATTGTTTTTCTAACATTGGACTTTACAGTCACAGGAGGCGCAGTAACTTCAGGGCACAAACACTATATTATAGTTTATTTGCCTCTCACCCCACTTATGAGCGCTGGACACAAGTCTCGTTTTAACGTGGGCCTAGCCATAAGCCGAAGCTCATGTATGGTAAGCACAGCAATTGCGTCGATCCTGTCGGCATTCCCCCTCAAGGAGGGCGCCTCAGGCGCTGGGCAATAAACCCAGCCCTACCCATTTAAAATAAGGGGGCAGGTATTGTCTGGGGGGGGGATAGCCCCCTGAGATCGACGCTGTTAATTTAACACACCGGTCCAGTGGCCGAAACACACCAGACCCCCGCCCGAAGGACGGGTTAATAATAATAGTCTGAGACTGAAATGCCAATATATATTTTAATTTTTTTATTTTATTTTTTTATTCATTTTTTATATTCACAACTTTAATGATTTTATTTTCTATTTTCAACTCAATTTTTATTTGCTATTTTTTTATTTTCTTAATTCATATTTTGTTTTTGTTTTTTTTTTTGTTTTTAACCACTGTCCCATAATGATTACATTTTCCTATAGACGAGAAATATGTAAGGAAGGTTAGGGAGTGACTTAATAATATGCTTATCAACCATGTGTTACTTGCTTAAAATTGCAGTCTTTTCAGGTGTGTGTGCTGTCGGGTTTGATCTCCGCTAGAAGTAGTTAAGTCTAGCCACACTGATGGGACATAAATGTCGAAATTACTGTGTCTGTGGATGACACATATATATATATATTGCACATGTTACACTGCATCGTGTACAATATGACATGCCTTTCCAGTTTGAATTAACCCCTGCCTCTTTAAAAGAAAAAAAATCTAAGAATTTTCTACTACATTAAATTGTACTAGAGACGGTTTAGCTTAGTTACGATTAATTTAACATTATTGACATACTTATTAACTTCTTTACATGACATTATTTTTTAAACCATGACGTCATTTCTTTAAACCATAATACCTCTTAAGAATACGGTCAGTCTAGAACTATTAATAAATTAAAAAAAAAATAAAAGAAAAACAACAAAAGAAAAAAGAAAATAAATAATTAAAACAAAACACTATGCCTTTTGTAATTTAAATATTTGATTTATAATATTTAATCTATTTGAAATTTAAAAAGAAAATACTCATAATACATAGTTTTTTGTTTTTTTTAAATTTTGCATCAATCCTAATATATAATTATTATATGATATTTTAATATATAATTAATTTATAATATTTAATCTATTTAAAATTTAAAAGAAAAAAAAAGTACTCATGAAAGATATTTTCTTAAATGTTCCCATCAATCCATAATTTAAGATAATCTTTTATTTACTTATACATATATCTTATTATAATGGAGATTGTGTGTTTTTCTGTCTGTAACCGAAACTATATTTCTACTCAAGTCACAATTCTTAGTTATTGACATCACATTCTCCATGATTTTATCTTTATTTAACCTCAATTATTAATAAAATTGTCATACATTATTAATACTGTTAACTATGTCTACATACTGACAACATGCAATTATATTTATATATACAACAAAATAGCGGTTTACAGTGTGAACGGGAAGGCTAATTTGCATATTAATATTAAAAAATCGAATTTAATAAATATGTGCTTAGTTTATTGATTTCTAATTGTTTGGTTTTATTTTAATGAATATAAGCTTTTGCTTCAATGAATCTTAAATGAAATCCATTAACAAGATAAAATAACTGTCATTTTATTCTTTACTTCCTCTTTTAACTAAATACTTAAATTAGAAAAAAAAACAATGAAAGACGAGAGTGATGGAAGAGTAAGTTTCAGTTGTTCCATTTTTTATTATACTCCCTCTGTTTCAAATCTTTTATTATACTCCCTCTGTTTCAAATCTTTTTATCTGTATTCTTATTTAGTTTCACTAGCCTTTCTAATTCAATACAATATTTTATTACATTAAAACTTAAATACTTGCACCCGGAGGGTGCATATATTTTCTAGTTTATTTAATAGATTTTATTTTTTACAACTGAAAAAAAAAAAAAAAACTCGGAACCACAAGTGTTCAATACCAGACACTCCTTTTTTTTCTTTTCTATTTTCAAATTGCAGTGAATGACAAGCTTGGGTTTGTGTCGGATCATATTTTCTTGCAGTCATTTAGAATCCTAACATACACATCCTTGATTTATATTATTTATTTTATTCTGTTTTTTTTAGGCTTGGTTAATGGAATTTAGTTGTTCAACTGAGGATTCCTTCAATTTTTTTTTGTTTTTTGTTTTGTTTTCGGCAATCCCTAAACGAGTGATATACCGGCGGAGAATTTGAACCAGCTCATAAACAGAGACCTTCCTTCTTAACTAGGGTGTTTTCTTGTTATTCAAGGCTGGGGAATTCCGTAGAATTAAGAAAAGAAAAAACCCGTCTGCTTCACGGGGCTCCGTTTACCGGGCATCATCTACCCATTTGCACTAATAAGAATAGGGTTGGTGCCGGATGCCTGAAGGAAGGGATAGGGGTCCCGTGGGTTAGTGGTGATCTTGATGGACTGTGACTAAATTGCTAAAGGTGTCCTATCTATCTATCTATCTATCTATCTATATTTACTGTATCTCAGTATAATGGTTGATATGCCGTCAAAACAAGGCCAAAGGCAAACAAACAAACAATGGTGATATCTTCTAAAATCTATCGGCCAGAAACCGGGGCAAATATGTTCACGGCCCGACATAGCAGACCTATGAACCGCGGGGCCACAAATTGAAAATGTCAAGTTACAATTTGAAACAACAAATTAAAATAATAGAGTATATTATTATTTATATTTTTGAAGGCAATTACAATGCGTATATCGTATAAAATTCGATAATTATTGAAAATAATAATGACAAGTGAACTCAGCGAATAACGCGTGCGACGTGTGGAACACCGTGCAGCTGTTTCAACCTTATTAGGTCTAATCAGTAGTGTATACCTACAATCTCCTCCGACGTGTTATTCGCCGAGTTTGCTTGTCATGATTATTTTCAATAATTATCGAATTTTATACAATATACGCATTGTAATTGCCATCAAAAATATAAACAATAATATACTTTATTTAACAAATGCTTCAAAAAGAAATTATCAATACTATTAAAATAATAGAATTTTACTATCGAACTGAGACACAAAACGACAGAATAATTTTAAAGAATTTAAATTTCAAATGGCTATCAGATTCGAAAAAAGAAAGAAAGAAAGAAAAAAAAACAAAAGAAAAGTGTTTGTAAGTAAAAGAAGGAAAATTAAACAAAAGTAAAAAAAAGTTTTGACACTCGGAAGATAACCACATAATTCAGGTTTTTACTGGTAAGGTTTTCACGAGTTCATGAACTCTGTGAACTTAGCGTTGGGTCAAATATATACCTTTCTCTTTTTGTCTAAAACCAACTAGAAATTTTTATAGTCTATCTATATGACCTTAATGCTGGGTCAAGAATCTATCTTGTCCCTTTTCGTCCAAACCCCACTAGAACATTTTGTATTTTATTATATATCCATTAACTCTTAAATTCCTATACCACCTCATTCCACTTGGCCGGAAGTCTCATTCATTTTCCTAATCCAACCCAAATGATAGCCTTTGTTTAAATGTAATATTAAACATACTAGCAAATATATGCACCCTCCGGTTGCAAGTATTTAAGTTTTAATGTAATAATGTAATCTAATTATATTAGAAAGGCTAATGAAACTAAATAAGAATGCAGATAAAATGATTTGAAACAGAGGGGTGCATAATCGAAAAATAGAACAACAGAAACTTACTCTTCTATCACTCTCGTCTTTCATTGCTACATTTTCCTAATTTAATAACTTAGTTAAAATAGGAAGTAAAGAATAAAATCAGAATTATTTCTTCTCGTGAATCGATTTCTTTTAAGATTTATTGAAGAGATTTTTGATCATATTCATTAAGATAAAACCATACGATTAAAAATCAATAATACTAAGCACATATTTATTAAAATCAAATCTTTAATTTCAATATGCAAATTAGTCTTCCTGTTCACAGTGTAAAATACTATTTTAGTTATATATAAATACAAGTGCATATTATTTATTTGTAGATATGATTAACAGTATTAATAATGTAAAACAATTTTATTATAAATTGAGGTTTAAATAAAAATAAAATCATGGAGAATGTGACGTAAATAACAAAGGGAATTGTGACTTGAGTAGTGATATAGTTTCGGTTACAGACAGAAAAGCATACAATCTCCATTATAATAAGAAGATATATACAAGTCTTTGATTTAAGGGAAATAACAGGTAACTTTAGATGCAAAGGTCATTTTTAGCCATTTTTTAAAAATATATCCTTATAGGAATGCTCGGGACTTAGAAAATTTTCAACAGGATGTTAAGAGTTAAATACTGCCAAACAAGACGTCACCGACCTATTTTACAAAATAAATCTACCCTACCCGATTGAAAAAAATATATTAAAAATCAGGAATTATTCGATTTTAATGAAGTTTACAGTGTTGATTTATCCATAAATGAATTTTATAATGCATCAGTTATTTTATTTAAAAACTGTCTGATTTTTTTTTCAGGTCACCTAACTTTGACCCTCCCCTTATTTTTAGGGTGCAAATTATTGGTGGGGTTATATACTTTGAAAACTAATTACAGTATTAATAAAAAGACATGTGGGAATAGAGAAAAAAATAAGGGAGCGATTCTGGTAGAAAAATGGGCCGGGTTAGCTCAGTCGGTAGAGCGTTCGGCTAGAAACCACATGGTTCCTAGTTCGATACCGGTCATCGCCAACTCAGCGTATGAGTAGCACAGGGATCTGCGTGGTAAAGTAAGGAGCTGATGGTAGGTGTGGCGCTCCACCTCAGACGCTAAAATAATCTCCTTGGTCTAGCGCAAGTGAAAAGGGGATAGACTCCCTCGCTGATCGGCTGATACCGACTTCAGGCAGCCCCGACGAATTTACTTACTTATGTTTCAAATGGGGAAATACTTTAAACTATAATAAAATCATCCTTTGATAACATTTTTTTTCAAATATTTACATATCATCGAATTTATTTCCATTTCCCTCAAATATATATATATATATATATATATATATATATATATATATATATATATAAGATGTTTTGGATGTTTTTTTATTTATTTTAGAAGCATTGTTGAATAAAGTATATATTATTATTTATATTTTTGCTTGAAGGCAATTACAATGCGTATATCGCATTTTTTATATAAATTTTATTTATATACTTGTCTCTCTTTGCGTATGTCTGTGTGCATATTTGTATCTTTGTGTCTTTGAGTGTGTCTTTATGTGTGTTTCTTTATGTGTGTTTGTGTGCTATTCGCAGAATTCCGTCCCGGCCTCCTACCTTAAAAAACACTAGGCGGTGATAGCTGAAAAAACAACCCTCCCTAAATAAAATGAAAATACCGAAAAAAAAGATATTTTTAGCGGATTGAAGCGTTTTTATCGACAAATTATTCTTTTTTTTAGTGGTTTGAAGGCATTAAATGTAAGCCATATTTTTATCGACAAGTAAATTATATATATATTTAACCCCCTCCCTTAAAATATTTTTATGAGGGAGGGTTAAAATGTTTACATTTAATTGTCGAAAAAAGACTGGAGGATGTAAAATATCGAATTAACTTTTCGGGAAAAAAACGCCTTAAGTGCTTCAGCAGGCACTGCTTCAGCTAGGGACTTCATTCGTAGGGAGGGTTGTTTTTTTTAAAAAGTTATCACCGCCTAGCGTTTTTTAAGGCATCAGGCCGGGACGAAATTCTGCGAATAGCACGTGTGTTTGTGTGTGTGTCTCTTTGTGTGTGTCTCTGTGCGTGTCTTTTTTTTTGTATGTGTGTATGAATGTGTGTGTATGAATTTGTGTTGTGTGTGTCTGTGTGTGTGTGTGTGTGTGTGTGTGTACGTGTGGGTCCGTACGAATGTATGCCAACGAAAGTATGCGTCTGTGTGATGTACGATCATTCGAACCCTTCACCCCAAATATATGACCTTACCCACCATTACCCCTTCGGGTTTTTTCCCCGTGACTCTAAAGGTACATCCGGGTTCAGGACAAAAACGTAGGTGTGGTGTTATCAGTCATTCATTTAAAAAAACTGTTTTTTCTATTCAGGAGTCGTCAACAATTTAGAATATTTCAAGCGTAGAAATCGCTAAAAAGTCGTTCAAAGTTCCTCGAAAGAAGATTAATGTCTTAGGATGGGCTTCATACAATTTTTATTTCATGAAAAACTTGTAAATCTAGCTTTAATTTCAAGAAAAAAAACAATATTTTGACACATTTTCCGTAACACAATACGCATATGCGTAGAAGACGTATATATCTATAAAATTCAATACAATATTTAATTAAAAACATTCAAAATGTTAATTGGAGTCTATCATGCTCACAAGAAACCAGTAAACACACACACACACACACACACACACACACACACACACACACATACACGCGCGTGTATATTCGCGCTAATGCGAGAAACTTAAGTCGGTGTATTTTAAACGATTCATATTTTAAACCATTCGATTTTAATCTCCTATTTAGCTCTTTATACTGAGCACTAGGTACCACCAGACCGTTTATGCCATCTTGAATAAAACGGAAATAGATATTTCCGAACTTTGTTTATCAAAAATCTCGTAAAAAAAAAAGATCGTACAGGGTTGTTACAAAGAAAAATAGTTAATTCAAAGATCAAATTATCCGATTGGGAAAAATTACATCGTTATCTTAAAAAATAAACAAACCTGCCCGTATTACATGCGAAAGGGTAATTTTCAGACCGTAATATAGACAGAAAAGTTACTAATTATTTCCCTTTTACGATTAACCCGTAAAAGTATGGAATGAAAATTTGAATATTTTTTTCTAAGAGAAAAACTGATAAAATAATCTATTATACTTACTTTTTTATTTAATTATTGAAAAAAGTTAAATAAAATAATTTTTTTCACGCTAACACTGTCAGCCTAACAGGAACAAACTTTGGTTACTTAGAAGCGTCTCGTCTCTTTGTAAAACAAATGTCAGCAATGCTCTTCCGTACATTCTAAGAATCACACATTACTATTCAACAACAAAAAATTACAAATTCTTTTAAAAATATTAATCGAGCTCGTATCGGATCAATGTTTAGTGCACCTGAATTATAAAATTCATATTTTTAAATATCGTGAAAAATTCGATTTTTTGACGCAGGAAAAAAAAAATTAAATTTATTTCACGCAGAAAATAAAAAATATTTAATCACACAAAAGATTGAAATCTCTTAAAAATTAATTTCTTAAAAAAAATTTTTTTTTGTTGACAATTTAATAGAATATAGTACATACCAATTATATAAAAGCAAAAAAAAGTTTTCAAATATTAATATTATGACATTTTTTTTGCACTTTTTATTTCCGATTCATTAATTTTTCCTCAAAAAACTAGACGTCGTACATTCATACAATTTCATTGATATAGTTATTCAGACTCTTATCTTTATAGAAAAAAAGAAAAAAAAAATTTTCTGACGCGTCATTTTTTTTTTATCTCATAAAATAAAATAGGGGGGGAATAGACCTCGTAAAAAATATTTTCCCTAATATATTTTAGAAAAAAACTATTTCAGATGTATTTACATCCAATGGTAAACATTTATGGAAATTTTCGTGAAAATCAGATTATCAATTGATTTTTCATAGAATTTTTAAAAAATCCTCTTATCGTAACTTGTTTTTAGCTACGTTAAATTTCAGTTGATTTAACAGTGCAAAAATGAAAACATTGTTTTTCAATCATAATTTGCATTATTTTCGTAAGCTGATAAAAAATTTAAAAAATCATCAGGAGTTTGTTTAATGTCTTTTCTTTCGAATGGAAAAAATCTTTTCAAGAAAATATTATTTTTTCTGCAAG
Source organism: Doryteuthis pealeii (assembly GCA_023376005.1). Classification (NCBI taxonomy): domain Eukaryota; kingdom Metazoa; phylum Mollusca; class Cephalopoda; order Myopsida; family Loliginidae; genus Doryteuthis; species Doryteuthis pealeii. Next base: position 92,907,016 of record CM042162.1, read on the forward strand.
TTTCATTGTGTTAAATGTAGGGGGGGGGTAAATTGCACAGGGTCAAATTGGTGGTACCTACTGAGCACCTTTTACTCTATTTTAGTGAAAAAAAAAATCCTGGAGTGAAGAAGTGAATTTTATACTCATTTACTTAGTGGATTTTATAGTCACTGTGGTATAATTTTTTGTGTGTGTGTTGGCATCCTTCTGCAAACTAAAGACGATTGCGTAGTGTCCATTTTTCTAAATCTACAACTGCCTGAGTGGCTGAATAAACCAATTTTTGAATGTCAATCTCTGGTGCAGTGATTGCAAACAACACAGTGATGCTTTCTGGAGATGCTGTTGTCTCTCCTTCCTTATGGCTCTGTTTTCTGCGGCGGCTTCTTTCCTCTCCTTTTCACTCCTTTTCGTTCTTTGTTTGACGAGAAGGCGCCAGGTCGTACGGTCTTCTGCATAAGCCTCCCATGTGTTGATGTCGATGTGGCATGTCTTCATGTCTCTCTTGCAGACATCTTTAAAGCGCGGGCGTGGTCTCCCTACCGGTCGGGTGCCCTCTACTTACTCACTATACAGTAGGTCTTTTGGGATGTAGTTTCCACTACAAAATGGTATCCTTTATATTACCATATATATTATATATATTATATACATTTACCAACCCCTCCGCACAAGCAGAATGTGACACAAAGTCAATTTCTTAAGCGGAGTTCAACAGGTTTGAATTCAGAGTTTTCCTTCTCCTAGACCGGTTGCCTAACCAAGGTTAAAGAGCCCGGTCTGCCCTACTATTTATCGATAGCTGGAGGGAGAGTAGGATTCATACCTTTCCCAAGGGTATTAGTGCTAAGTGAAATGCAATTACCACGTCCAGGATTTGAACTCGGGATGACGAGTCCATTTCCCATGACTTTAACCATTACACCACGCACTTCCACTAGTTTGACTAAACTATACACACACACACACACACACACACACACATATATATATATATCAAGAGAGAGAGAGAGGAGAGAGAGAGAGAGAGAGAGAGAGAGAGAGAAGAGAGAGAGAGAGAGAGAGAATGAACGAGAAAAGCATTGACATATAATGATAATCAATGCTAAATAACAAAGCAGGTTTACAATCAAATATTATATATTAGATTGCAGTAAGCATAAAACTAATAGTAACGAGATATTAAATCCATAATATCTAATATATATATATATATATATATATATATATATATATATATATATATATATTTAGGCAGATACTTTTGTGTGCATATCTTATTAAAGATGACTTACAAGGATTTGATGTTTAACTTTTTATTCAACTTTACATTTTTGCAAACAGGATTTAGGAAGTTTAAAAACTGTCCAAATTGTCTGTTTGTGTAATCCGAGTACGTTACTTCTACGATAATTCACGGGATGCAAGTGCTTCTATGTTGTGCACGTTCATTCATGACATCTAGCTCACTAAAAAAAATAACCCCAAAAAACACAGAATCAACCCAGCACTCAGGAGCTGATGGTAGGTGTGTCGCTTCGTCTAAGACACGAAAAAAAACAATCTCCTTGTTCTAGCGCTCGTGAAAAGGGGATAGACTCCCTCGCTGTCTGGCTGATACCGACTCTTCCGAAGCGTCCACGAAAATGGAAGAAGAAGATTGAGAGTACCCGCACATAAAAGACACATTGGATTTTGAAGGGCCGGTTTAGCTCAGTCGTTAAAGCGTCTGACAAGGAGCCACAAGGTTCCTGGTTCGTTACGAGTGGCACAACGTTCTGTGCGATAAAGTGGCAGATGTGGCCTCAGGCGCCGAAACAATCTCCTTGGTCTAACGCTAGTGAAAATGGGATAGACTCCCACGTTGACTGGCTGTTACCGACTTTAGGCCACCCCCACGACTTTACTTACGGTACTACCACAATTGCGTCATCTCGTTGGTCTGAAAGAAAAACTGAGTAAAAAGCTAAACACGAAATCTTAGTCAATCATTTCACACACATCTCCGTACATTAGGTACCACCAATTTCCCTGTGAAATTTACCCCCCCTTTATATTTAACACAATAAAACTTACCTAAATCTTAATATTATCTTGAAATTTTGTTGTGCATTGAAAAGCAGAAGCATTTAAAAAATTCTGATTATTTTTTTTTTAAATTTTCAGCTCACAGAAATAATGAAAATTTCAAACGAAAAACAGTGTTAACATTTTTGCAACGTTAAATCAATTGAAATTTAACGTAGCCAAAAATTATGACTAGAGGCTTTTTATAGAATATTCTATGAAAAAACAATTAATGGTCCGATTTTCACGAAAATTTCCAGAATTATTTGCCTTTTGATGAAAATATGTCTGAAATATTGTTTTTTTTTAAAAATGTATTTGGGGAAAATATTTTTTACGAGGTCTAACCCTCCTATTTATTTTATAAAATGTCAACAAATGAACCAACAAAAACAATTTTTACTTTTTTTCTATAAAGATAAGATAATCATATCAGAAGATTTTTATAAGTCTCAATGCGAGAGTTTTTTTAGTAAAAGAACCATGAAACAGAATTCTGCTAAAAAGATATCAATAAAGAATTGACCCTGTTGTAAAAAAATGGACTGTTTTACTTATTTTTCACGATAACGATGAGTTATTTTTCCCCATCGGATAATTTGATCTTTGACTTGATAGTTTTTTTTTTGTAACAACTATTTATGTTCGTTATTTCTTTTTTGCGAGATTTTAAAAAAGTTAAAAAATATTTACGTTTCTTCCTTCAATATGGCCTAAACTGACCACGTGACCTATTTTGGTGGTACCTACGTTACATGTGTATGTGTTAGTGTGTGTAAAAATTCAAGTCAATAAATGTGTTTTATTTCAATATTTATAATGTTTGGTTTTTATTGCTTTTTACAACAGATGTTTTGCCTATTAAGATACTTTTCAGGTAAATCGTTAGTTAAAAGTAAGTTGTACTTTGCGAGTTTGAACTGACTGTTGTCTTCATTCTGATTGGTCAATTGCCTTCTCTATCGGTCATCCGATTCTTGTCCGAAGTGAAACGACGCTTACAGACTGGCTCTTTGATTGTCCTTCAGGGGTCATTTTACGGCGTTGATCAAAAAACAGGTCCACTTTAACAGTGGGTAATAAATCTGTCTACACCTACGAGGGTGGCTGATGTCACCTTTAGGTGACATCAGCCAAACAAACACTGACCACCACACATCAAACAAGCCACTCTTGACCCAATGAAAAATCTAGAAGTCACGCGCACAGTACCGTGATACAGACACACGCTCACATTCACACACGTATATGTAAATACACACATACATATATATGTATACACATACAGTCATACACACAATTCCCATGAACCCCTCCCATCACATATATAAGAGCATCAAAAAAATAACCTACCTCATAGAGGTTCTTCACGGAACAAATGGACATGCTACTATTAAACACACTCGCCTACCCGGATTTTAACAGCATGTCAAACCCACAAAAACACTTCAACTTTTATAATTCTTCTATAATGCTCCCTTTCTAATAATCTATCAACAATTTCTTCAAATAAGACATTTTCTCCTGACGATGACCTAAGGTCGAAACTAGTTGAGGATAAACAACACACAAGAAATATTCCTGATTGTCTTAATACTTTTTGTTCATACTATATATATATAATATATATATATATATATATATATATATATATATTGTTATGACCTGTTTAAGGGTTAATAAATAATTACTCAACATGGAGATAGAATGTAGAGAACAGATGTATTCATCATAACTCAATGTACAAATAAGGAGGGTTTCCTTGGTACCAGCGTACACGAAGACATGCATTTGCTACTTCTCACTTGAGCAGCTTTGCTCCGTTAAATATACCCTTTGGGTAAGTCCATTGTTCTGGTCATATGTGAGTCACCTACAACATATAGTTAAATACATTTTACTTGCCTGGGTCCCAAAAAATGTTATATGGTCCCCGGTTTGAGAACCACTGATTTAGATGGTCTCATTTTTAACCAGAGTGTGTTGAAAGATGATAACAGATGCAAGATTTAGGAACAACCAGATTAATATATAGATTGATTTTTACTCTTTCAAGTCCTGCATTAAAAGGAAAAAACAAATGTATTCAATATATATCAATGTACATAATGAGGAGGGTTTCCTTGGTAACAGCATACACGAAGACAAGCATTTGCTACTTCCCACTTGAGTAGCTTTGCTCTGCTAAATATAACCTTTGGGTAAGTCCATTGTTCTGGTCATAGGTGAGTCACCTACAACAATATTACAACATGAACTCCCGCAGTTAGGTGTAATTAATCAATATATTGATTAAGTCAGTGGATTTAAGCCTGAAGATCCTTATGGTGAAACTCGAGTAGGTTATTTCTATAATACTAAATCCGCTCTACTTGCGTATTGAGCACTTTATATTTGTTTTATATTTACCAACCCCACCGCACGAACAGGATGCGACACAAGGTCAATTTCTTAAGCGGAGTTTAACAGGTTTGAATTCAGAGTTTTCCTTCTCCTAGACCGGTGACCTAACAAATTAAAGAGACCAGTCTGCCCTACTATTTACCAATAGCTGGAGGTGAGTAGGATTCATACGAAGATATTAGCGCTAAGTTACCTAGCCATGGTTATTTACCCATAGCTGGAGGGAGAATTGGATTAATACCTTTCCAAAGGGTATTAGCACCATGTGAAATGCCAACAGCTTCGTCTAGGAATTGAACTCGGGTTGACGAGTCCATTTCCTACGACTCTAACCATTAGACTACGCGCCTCCACGTATTTGTTATAACGCTGACTTATCCGAGTAACACTTATACCAAACAAATATTGAGAACAACCCAATATTTTTACCGGTAAGTCATTCCTTTTACACACACTCACACACACACACACACACACACACCACACACATATATATATATATATATTATTTTTACTATATGTGCTTAATTGAAATCATACCTAATTTTGAAAATTAATTAGTTAATAATTAATGAATTTGAACATATATGCCCGCCTAAATTCATTAATTATTAACTAATTAATTTTCAGAATTAGGTATGACTTCAATTAAGCACATATCCTCAAAAAATTGTCGGCTAAAAGCCATATAAAAATAAACACATTTGTTTGTTTACTTAACCTCATACTCTCGTGTAGCAAGTCAATAAAAAGTGGAATATAAATAAGTTTCAAAACAAACGAAGAATGTGGGAATGGCAAGCTAGTGTAACGGTTAGAGACTTCGCCTGTCAGCTTGACAGTCGAGGTTTAGAGTCACACATGGAGCAGTCTCCCATGTATATAACATTGCTGATGAGACCTAATAGGTCGAAATGTACATTCAGGGATTGACATTTTCTCGATTTGTTTAGCCTTACATTTGAACATATTGGCCCGCCTAACTTCATTAATTATTAACTAATTAATTTTCAAAATCAGGTATGACTTTAATTAAGCACATATCCTCCAAAAATTGTCGGCTTAAAGCCATATAAAAATAAATACATTTGTTTGTTTACTTAACCTCATATATATATATATATATATAAGTAATCCACACACACGTATTTCGAGGTTTCACCTCTCATCAGTATGGCTAGACCTTAACAGTTACCCCTGGCGGGTGTGAGACCGGGTGTGAGACCCGAATGAACTTTCGTTCGCCAAGCCTTTATACCCGTGCGGCCAGAGGCAGCTGTCAAATATAGGAGAATATTTAATCGCTACATTTCTAAGAGGAAATGAATTAACTAGAGTCCTCAAACATTTGTAAACAAAGCGAGGATTAGCTAGACGCCAGAACGGTGAATTTGCAATTAAATCCCTATTTAGAGAACTCAACCAAATATATATATATATATATATATATATATATATATTATCCGATTTCTGTTGCAGTGGCATTAGTAAATTATCCAAAAGTGCTCAATAAATCAAAAGCATAGTGCAATAATGATATTAGTAATAGTAATAGAGAAAAAGGGTTAAGGGTCTACCATGGTTTTGATCTAACTGATCACCTCAGGACCCTCCCTTATACTTAACTAAGTCGATGTCATTACTTAGTTAAATTGAGATAAACTTCTTTTCCGATAGTTGCGGTTGAACGCTATAATTATTTCATATATATATATATATATTATATATATATATATGTGTGTGTGTGTGTGTGTGTGTGTGTGTGTGTGTGTGTATTTGGGCAGCATTCTTTCATTTAAACATGTAGAATTAAACAAAAGTCATCCCCTGTTTAACAATTTTTATTTTGATCTTTTCGAGTTTTCTGGCCAACTTTTTAATGTTTGGGTGGAATTCGTGGATAAGTCCACCAAAGTTCAAGTCCCGAGTACTTTCGGCATTTCGAAGTGGCATCATGTGATGTGTTCCAGTTTTTAAAAAATTATATTACATTTTAAAATGCTTATAACAACTTTCTCATTAATTCTTCTACTTCCAGCTTCCACATTATATAATTTAAAAGAACTGAACACAGGACCCCTATTATCCTCTCCTT
>CM042163.1:0-17500 GCA_023376005.1 Doryteuthis pealeii
CCACCTAAGACAAGCAAGTTTACTGTGGGCCTGAAAGTTGTGTTTATTCATTATTAAAGATGAGGACAACAGTCAGAAAAATCAATTATTATTAACTAGCTTTGATATGATAGAATTAATTGGTACCCTATTTTTTCCGTAGGCTCCCTAGGAAAAGCGCCAAAAGTGTAGAGTCATTATCGGGTCATTATGGTTCAATCTCCACGGAAATATATTTCATTGCAAATTTTCATTCAACGAAAATCGACATGTTTTTTAAAGGGCGAGATCTGAAATCAAGATAAGATCAATTATAAAGTTGGAATGAAATTCTTTCGCACTCTCTGTAAAACAGGATAAATTAAAAAGAGGGAGTCAGTTTAATTGCTTCAGATCAATTTATTTCTCATTTTGGTGTGAAATAATTAACTTCAACACAACACATTTATTTCAATATACGTGGATGAATATTATTATAACTATATATGTACTATATACTATATGGTGTGTGTGTGTATTATATATTTCTATATATAATAATATATAAAGATACATACATATATATATAATAATATAAGTACATCCATTACATTAATATATATATTATAATAAGATACATACATATATTAATATATAAGATACATCACACATATATATAATATATATAAGATACATACATACAATAATATATATTATCAAGATACATACATACATATTAATAATATATATAAGATCACATACATATAATATATATATATATACATACATTATATATATATTATATATATATATATAATTATATATACATAAGAGCTACATATAATATATATATTAAAGATAATATTAAATATTATTGAAAATTATTAGTATATATAAGATAACAGTATCATAAATATATATACGTAATATAAAATGTAGAATTATATATTTATATTATATACCATATATATATAATATATATATGTATAACACATACACATAATATATAATATGTGGTGTGGTGTGTGGTGTGTGGGTGTGGTGTGTGTGTTTTATTCTGCCTAATTCTTAGATATAATTTCTGTTCTTAGTCTAAGAACATTTAGAGACTTAAAAACTGCTTTGGATATTTTTATTAAAAATTGGGCAAACGTATCTCCTTTCCTTAAATTAAAATTGAAATTTATTTTCAATCTGAATACTTTGCAATATGTCTCTTAGTATTGTGCAAGGAAATTATTGATGTGTGTATTGTATATATATACGTTAATGTGTGTTAGTGTGTTAGATATATATTGTGTAGGCCTATATCAATATATGTGTGCATGTCATTATTATGTAAAGAGTGTGTACTTATGTATATTGTGCTTTGAGAATAAATTTTAAAACAAGTGATAATTTTGGATTGTGGTCGAGGCTGGGACATCATTAGCACTTCTACCCGTGGGTTACACATAGATGGAAATAACGCATATTGTGCAGTGACAGTGCGAACAGGTCTAATGAGTATTGTATGCATATAGAGTTATTTAGCATGCTAGCGAGTCGGACTCCTTTCACGTAGTTAAATGATCTGTTAGGCTCTACTAGCTAACGAAAAAAAAACCATTTTACCACCCAAAGTTTTGTTTTGAAACCAAAAACCCCTTTTTTATCCAAACGGTTCGCCACCGCGTAGGATGTGAGCTAGAGTATGATTTTTATTGTGACGTTACTCAGTTAGTAATGAGATGCCAGGGAGTGAGCAACGTGTCTAATGTCCGACATAAAGTAGATAAGCGAAAACTCATGCATTCAGGCCTTAAAAAACCCAGCACTTTTAATTTTTTACACCATGTCATCTAATGGCCATAGCGAAACCCTACAATTTAAAAATCTAATATATATTATAATATATTATATATATACTATATATATATATGATGAGAAACATGTAGTAAAGAAAAGAGAAATTTAGATGGATAAAAATATGAATTTAATCGTATCTCTTAACATTGTGTTTCGGTCAGTTTATTTCAAAGTATACGGATTACGCTGATTATATTATAAAAATTAATCAGAAGGAATCGAAATAATGATAATAATAATAATAATAATAGGAAAAATGTAGGTAAAATATTCGTACTCAGAAAGATTTTTTACGGACCTTTCATCAGAGTGAATTTTTTTTTTCTTTTAATTTTTTTTTTAAAAACTTGGTTACATATTCAATAGTTTTGCATTTGTAAAACAAATATACTACCAAAGACTTCAACGGGGAGAAAAAGAATTTTGGGAAACACAGAAAAGACCAAGATAATCGTAACAAAGAAGATAATAATAATCTATTGTACAACTTTTGGCAAAAGAAAAAAACAATTTATTACGCATATTATATATATAAGATATATATAATCATATTAAAACCGCCAGTTAGACTAAAGCTAATATAGTTAAAATGCTCAATACTTGAGTAAGCAAATAATATAAGATAAATTAATGAGTCAAGACGAACCTACTTTAAAGTGGTTCGCTTAAATCTGTGGGCTCTATTTTTTCAAAGGGCTTTCGGGAAATAAATTTTTCTTTGACCCACCTTCTTTTTTTGAGGGCAAGAATTCCCCTCTTCCTAAAGCCCTGAAGTGCTTTAGTAGGTTCGTGCTGACTCATAGGATTTTGGTCTTTACTATATATATATATATATATTATATTTTGCTTTAGGTCGGTATTAAGCAAAAGAGTCTCGCAGACTTTTTATTTTCTGCTGATTTACATTCTCTCTTTTCCTCAAACTACGAGCAAAGCCCTGCAGAAGATGTGCTGAAAGCAGCCGAAACACTGCAACGTAGCGAATTACACATCATCTGGTTTTTGAACTTTTTTGTTTTTTTTTAAAATTTTTCACAATCTACATAATGTGTTACTTCACTTTTTCTTTCACACACCACACCACACACACATATAGTATATAATTAATTATAGTATAGTATATTATATATTATATATATATATATACATTTCATTCGTATTAAATTTACCGTCAACCTACAGCACACATCAGAGCAAAGAAGAGTAATCAACAAAGTGTAGAAACATTATAAATGTCGCTCCAAATATTAAACTGTGCTAAAAGCACCTGAGGAGCGACTGGAGTAGTGAAAGACAGTTCAGTTAGGTAGTGCGCTATAAATTCAGTGAGCATATTCAACATATTCTGTTAACACGAGCTCAAAAACAGAAAGAATATGTTCATGCATGATTCAAAGAATTCAGACCTAAGTAACTATTGCCATTGTTAGACAAAGATCAGAAGGATTCATTATCGAGGGACTCTTTACTGAGTAAACTGAGAACTCTTTACCAGAGTAACCAGAAGGAGTTTTCATTATCGAACTCTCTTTACCAGAATCCATTCCACTGGACAAGCGCCTCCTGCTTGAAGACCAAGGATGGCCCATAAATACTTACAGTGTTTACATTTTTAAAACACTTTTTTTCTTTTATATCACATTTAATCCCTATGATGGGACCCTTAACAGGTACTCCCACTGTATCAGATGGAGACTGGGTTAATGGCGATGTTGCGCTTACTCCAAGTATTCCACAAGAGATCTAGATTTACTTTTACATCAATAAGTTTAACCCCATTTAACCCATGACATTAAAATTCGCAGCCACCGTCATTTTCGTAGCGCCCTATGATAAAAAGGGTTTGGTCTTGCCAAAGGGCAATAGGATTAGAACAATCATATTGATGCTGGGCTTGACGATAGCAGCGATTGTGAAGGGGTCTCTTCCACCGCCAGTTGCCGAAGTAAAGGCCAAGTGGAGTATTGGCAATGTCGTGGACCTGCGCAGTCATCAGGATTTCCATCCTTAAGCATTCACGGTGCCCCATTTGAGAGGGTCTACTCCTCTGCCAGAGGTGCAGTCGCTCAGCTGCTGAATTCGTAATAACCTTGTCATTTTTACAGATCTATAGAAGATGTTTGATACTGTATATTTCACCTGTGAATAAATCGACCTCTGATTTTTCCTTACGTTTAACTAACAGGCTTACATACATATTTTATACGATAAGATTCGTGGTTTATACGGTAAGGATTTTCGTGAGTTTAGGCAAAAGTCAATTTTTCAAAGTACTCAAAAGGATCCCTGTGTTTTTTTCCACTAGCCGTTATTTTAAATCTCGCTACACATACTGTAAATAATTAATTGGTCAACCTTACCAATGATTTAATAGTTAACAATAATCCAATAAGAATGTTCAATCAATAGATTAGGTAATCTTGCATAAAAAGACTCATGTTTCACACAGGAAAAACATTTTTTTTATTTCAATAAATCTTCTTCTCTTTAAAACATCGCTCTAATTTTATTTAATTCTATTTAGATTATTACTTGTAACACAAAATCTAGATCAAATTAGTTATTCTAAAATTTACTCTGACAGGTTAAATTAAAATAACCTGGTGTATTAATTTGTTTTATTTTAAATTTAACAAATGGCTGAACATTTTTAAGTAGGGAATTTCAATGCTATTTCTATTATATTTTGAATTTTGTAAATATCTTCAAATATAAATGCTTAAGTTACTGGAATGGGCTTACCCCACATCACCTGGGTTAGAGGTGGGGAAAAAGAAAAAACCTGTCTATTGATTATTACTTTTAAGACTTACAAATGCTGGAGATTTTTAAGTAGAATTTCAGATGCATCTATTGTATATTTAATTTTTTAAGATCTTTGAATATAAATAAAATTTTCATAATTTTTGCACAAAAACAAAACAAGAACTATGATATTTGATTGTTATATTTACTTTGTCATTAATTGTTTTATTTTTTTAAGTTTTAATCTGGATCTATATACATACATAAGAATTAAATCTTAAAAAAAACACTTTTCTTGAATAATTTATCCATTTGTAAACTTTTCTTGTTAAAAAGTATATATATATATCCACCCAATCTTCAGTAAACTCGCGATGGTTTGCATTTCTCAGCCACCAATATTTGAATGACAGACTTCTTGTTCAAACTTGAAGACTCAGTTAATGCTGCCATTTTGAGATAGAAATCAAAACAATATTTTAACTCAGATTACTCAAGTTGGTACAACTGCGTTGGTTGTGAAGGACTGGAATCGAACGGAACTTTGGTTGTAGGAGAACGCCTTTACCGATTGAAAACCTTGTCCCGTCTAAATGAAGGAACTTAGGTTCTGGGATAATTTAGAACTGTGAGCAATAAGATTTTTGATTCAAAATTTTCTCAAGACGGCAATCAATTAAAGATGAAATAATTCAGCCTCACTTGCCAGAAATTGTATTTGCAATATCTAAAGACATAACTAAGAAAAGGGATGCTATGATAGACTTTGCCTGTCACAATGTGACATCTTCAGCTTCTCTTTGGTGGTGCGCCGCGCGTTGGCATTTCATGGCGGATGCAAGTTAATTGACAATGCCTATCTATATACAATCGGTAGCGTGTGCAGAAAGAATCCCTAACAATGTTCAGATGTCATGTTCGATTCCTATCAGGGTGTGAATCTTTCATGACATTTCATATGGCAGGAGAGTGGCTGGCAGTGCCCATCTCCTCTCTAAGTCTCATACAGCAATGACAGTGTGGTGGTGAAGAATCTCATACCTGACCGAAGTTTGTGAGTCATTTGCAACTGGGAATTAATCTGTGACATCCCGTCCTTTTTGACATTTCAATGAACTAAGGCAGTGCCCGTCTCTCTTCATCAATCTCTTATTTATAACGGAGATTCGTATATGTCTCTTCTGTAACCGAAACTACGTCCACTGCTTTTCGTCTACCAATACCGGAATCAGGGAATTTGCGTAAGTTTATCAATGCGTATTGATTATAGTCAAGAATAATCTAATTTATTAACGAGGCTCTCTATGAAATCTGAATTATTAGATTGCCTCAAAACAGCCCATGTTATTAATGCATTTAAAATCCTTGCAATTGTCTCAGTATAGTTATTTGCATAATATAGCTAGATGTGCACCAAGGCAGGAGTATGGGGCACTCAATGAGATTTGAACCGCTGACAATTTTTTTGATAGCTGCTGCTAACATTACACCACGTGAGGTGCCCTAGTATTTACTAAGTTAGGCTTAGATGGCACAAGGCCAGTAAGCGTGGGGCACCCACGTGAGAATCGAACTCACTAACATGGTCTGCTAATCTAGCTAGCTAACAATTACACACATGATGTGCTGACGTCTGTTGTCTTTATATTCATATTGAATATAATAGGATACACAATATTAATGTGCGGTTAATTTTGCATACTTGGTTTTAAACAAAACCGGGTTTTTAAGTGAAAATACTGTGTTCATTTATTTGATGATTAGTGTTTTATTCTCCAGCGTATTAAAATTCAATTCCGGTGGATGATTTTATATTAACATCAATTAAAAATGATTCTTTTAAAAAAAAGAAAATCACACATCATTTAAATTATTTCCCGAATGAGCTTGCTTCACTCAGCTCCAGGAAGATACCATCAGCTAGATATGCGTGTGAAGAAACTAAGAAAGATAATATAATAATAATTGGGATTATGCAAATAATTTAAATTTTACCCTACAACAAAAATGGTATATGTCAGTAAACTTGTGAGATGCAACGCATAAAATTCTCTTGAGATAAGATGGATATCCTATCCCGCCAGGGAGACGACCTAGTGGGTATTAACAAGAAAAAGAATACGAACTTGTCATCTGGTACGGTATTTGTAATAATTAATAATATAATTAATAATATATCACAGGTCGAACTAAAGGAAATTTTGAAACAATACCACAAATTACCTGGACCTTGCCAGAGAACTTGAAAATTATTGGATATAAAATCAAAGTGATTACCAATTGTGGTTGGTTGCACTTGGACAGTCCCAAAATGGAAAAGGGTCTGGAATTTGTGGAAATCAGAGGATAGATTGTACCATTCGAACACATGCACTGACTACAATGCTGCCAGGAATACTCGAGAAGATCCTTGGGACCTGAGGAACTTGCTGCACTCTAGACTCCAGGAAGACATCAGCCTAGATGCTGATGTTGAAAACTTCAAAAGGCATGAAATATAATAATAATGACCAGATCCCCTTATCCCAGTAAGAAACCAGAACCTATGTTTGATTAACTAAAAAAGAAAGAACTTTTCAAACTGGTGGATTTTGTAGTTCCAGCCAGATCAACAGTGAAGATGAGGAAAACGAAAGATTGAACAGATACCTGGACTGCTTGCCAGAGAACTGAAAAAGCGTGTGAATTATGAAGGTCAAATTGGATGCAAATTTCTCTCTTGCTGTATACGTCTTGATATTTACATCTTTGGTTTCCATCGTAAAAATTTCCAGAAAGTAAAAACCAGTTAGCAACCGCTGTCGCCCACCAAGGCACATTCGACTTAATTATACACTTATTTCCATTGTCTATTTTTGTGAATTAGAGCGATATTTACGTTTAATTGAATTGGTTCCCTGGGGGAGAAGGGTACATGGCCGCCGCTGAAGTATATCAAAAATAAATTTTGATTGAAGAGAAAATTGCACGCATTGGAAAAAGGCGTGTTGTTTAGGTATGGCAACGTGCAGCGCGAAATGAGAAGTTTTTCACGGATGATGATGGGCTTTTGGCTGAAAGACATTCAGCCATATTTATGTCAGTCTCAACACAGAGGGTGGAGGGATTAGGGCGAAGAGAAGAGAGAGAGAGAGGATGAGGGGGAGAGAAAGAGATGGGATGGAGAAAGAGGATGAGCAATTTAAAGAGAGGTAAGGCAGAAGGAGAGAGAGAGAGAGAGAGAGAGAGAGAGCAGGAGCGGTGGGAGCGCGAGAGAGGATGAAAGAGAGGGGAGGAGGAAAGGAGGAGAGCGAGAGACAAAGACTGAAAGATAGAGAGACGAGAGAGCTTGAGAAGAGAGAGAGAGAGAGAGAGAGAGATGCATCATACATACCATACACGAAACATGATCAAAACCGGTCATATTATTATCGTCGCTCACAGGAGAGAGAAGGGGAGGATGAGAGGGGGAAGGAGAGAGCAAGAGACAAAAAACTGAGACAGAGAGGGAGGGGAGAGGGAGAATGGAGAGAGCGAAGAAAAGAGAGAGAGAGAGAGGAGAGAGAGAGAGAGACACACACACACACAACACACACACAAGACACACACACACACACACACGGCAAACAAAGACCTCGTCTCCAGAAATTATTCTCGTTTATTTTCGACAAAACTTTTTTTATAACAAACTATACGTTCACCTTTCTGCTGGTTGGGTTGGTTGTTGTATTATTTAACGACATATTCAACTGTCGAGTTCAAAATCTAGTATGTGGTAATTGGCATTTTCATGCTTACCGCTAATTACCTTGAGAAAGTGTATGAATCTACTCTCCCTCCCAGCTATGTGATAAATAGTTGGGCAAGATGTCTCTTAACCTTGGTTAGGCACAGTCAGGAGAGGAAACTCTTGAATTCAAACCTGTTTAACTCCGCTTAAGAAATGACCTTGGTCACATCTTTCCTTCGTAGGTTGGGAATTATGTATGTGTGATATATAGATATATATTATATATAGTATATCATATATAGATGTGTGTGGTGTGTGTGTGAATAGAACTCGTACGTTAGACATTATTGTTATGAATGCAATTTCGCCATTAGTCTTTAAATGATAATAAAACTGACAAATCGGCCTTGACTGGCGCCAACTTGAGTTTCCACTTAGCGAGCCCCCCCCCTCAAACATCACTGCCGCGACGACGACCTATTGAGTAGTTTAGCGATATTTATTCCAACGACTGAACGCGTGAGCCTCATGAGCAAAAACAAAGCAGTGGTGGGCGACCCCTCGGAAGCAAACAAATCTCCGGTCACGGTATTTTGCCTACGTCACTGCGGGGTCATTGGACTCACTACAATAACCCTCGACGGAAGAACAATTACTGGACAGGGCGAATTCCTTGTGGGCCGGCACGAGCGGCAACTTCTATTCAGGGAATGACCGTCAATTTGTGTTTTTGTTGGGGGCGGGGGGAGGGATGTAAAGTTTGTTTAAATTCCAGATGTAAAATAGTGAAAGATTTCAAAAAAAAAAAAAAATGAAATAAATAAAAATAAAAGGAAATTATGAGTGCCTTCACCTCAGCTAAATATATGGACCATTCCATTTTATTGTAAAAAAAAAAGGGAAGAAAAAGGAACTACAAACACAGAAAAACACATCTAAGAATATTTTCGTATGGTTTTTAACCAAACATTTTTAAACAATATATATATATATATATAATATATAGAGAGAGAGAGATGAGAGAGAGAGATAGATAGTAGATAGATAGACGAGAGAGAGAGAGAGAGAGAGAGAGAGAAGAGAAGAGGTAGAGATAGGGAGAAAGAGAAAGAAGAACCTAAAAACACCCCAGAAACTACCGACCCAGATTTCCGTAACGATTCTTCAGCGTAAATTCTGAATAATATATATATTATATATAATATATATATAGTAATAATATTATATAGTAGTACACTTCTGCTTTCATTAAAAACGAATTAATTGATTAATCGTATTTAAGGTCAAAATTTTTGTCTAAGTCTAAAAGTAGTACATAATGAGCATGCAGTACATTACACACGTAATTCTATTTGTTAATACATTTAAAATATTCGATATTTTGCTTCTCATTAAAAAAGCACGGAATCTTTCGACAAATTGGGTATTCCAATATGATATATATATATACTATATATATATGTGTGTGTGTGTGTTGGTGTGTGTCTGTGTGATGTGTGTGTTGTGTGTGTGGCAAAGGCAAAGTCTGCGGCGTGGGATTACTCTGGTATCAAACAGACAGCGAGAGAGTCTATCCTCTTTCACAAGCCCTAGACCCAGGGAATTTGGCGTCTTAGACGGATGCCACACCTACCATCAGCTCCTAGATTTTACTTCAAACAGATCCTGGCTATTCTTGGGCGAGTTGGCGAACCCGGAAAACTCGTGGATCCATTTGGACGCTCTAATGATTGATTTATGTATTTGTTCAACATAATCTCCTTCCTTGTCAATACCCTGACATAAGTCTATATATAGATTACTATTATATATATATAATATATTATAATAGTCGACGGGCGGCTAAGTCGGTATCAGCCAGTCAGCGAGGGTGTCTTCCCGTTTTCAATAGGCGCAGACCAAGGAGATTGTTTAGGCATCTGAGGTGGACGCCACACCTACCACAGTCCATTACTTTACCGCACAGATCCCTGTGCTCTCATACGCTGAGTATACGGGCCGGTATCGAACAGAACCTTGTGTTTCTAGCGTGACGCCCTACCGACTAGCTAACCCGGCCCCTAAGTGAAGGGAAGTGAATCCGACAGTATGAAATTAATATTTTTAGAAAAACAAACACATTGATGTTGATATTCGCTGACAGAAATCTGTTTCGACCCTTTATTTGAAGTGGTCTTCATCAAGAGCGAGATATGTGTGATAGAGAGACGTGTGTGATTAAACCGTTACAAATAACAATAAGTGGTACAAAAAATTCCAACTCGATAACTTAACGTTTCGTTGTACCACTTTTATTTGTTTAACGGTTAATCACACCGTCTTTCTATCACAAACATTTCGCTCTTGAGAAGCCACTTTCAATAAAGGTCGAAACAGATTTTTTGTCAGAATTATAAAACATTCAATGTCTTTGTTTTTCTAAAATATTTATTTCATATAATTATATATTATATGAACAGACGATGTTTGTGATATGCTATTTTCGCCGTACAATATTTGGAAAAATATGTGCTTAATTTGAAGTCGAACTAATTTTGAAGTTATAATTAATAGCGGGAATACCATTTAATAGTAAGCTAAACAAATCGAGAAAAAATCAATCTCTGTATGTACATTTCAGCCTTTTTAAGCCTCATCAGCAGAGCTATAGATAGAAGACCGCCCGTGTTTTGGATTCGACAGACAGCTTGACAAAGACAGGTTTCGTATCTATAGCTCTTGCCGATGAGGCCTAATAGGCTGAAATGACATACAGAGATGATTTTTCTCGATTGTGTTTAGCCTTACATTTAATACAGGTAATCCCGCCTAATTAATTAACTTTCAAAAAATTAGGTTCGACTTCAATAAGCTACATTATTCTCTCAAATATTGTTCGGCTGAAAATAGCCATATCAATATATATATAAATATATATATATATAATCGTATATTATCATATACCTTATATTATATGTTCATATAATTTTATAAAATGCTTTATATAAATGAGGTGTGTTGTGTGTGTGCATCTGCGTTGTGTGTATTGTGTGTTTTGTGTGCGCGCGTGCTTGTTGTGTGTGTGTGTGTGTATCTGCGTGTGTGTATGTATGCGTGCTTGGTTTGTGCCTGTACATAAAATAAAAAAATAGTTTCATTAAACTAAAATACTGTTGATTTTCATACCGTACACAGATATTCACTTATAATATCATCAACACGCTAACCTAGGAGTGTGTATGCAGACACACATATGCTGGCAAGCAGTCTGAACATAGACTGCTACTCAAAAAATATTCATTGCGAATCGAAATTACTAATTATATATCGGCAACCCTACGACCTGCCTTGACCGTTAAGTAATAAAGTTCATAAAGTGGAGATTCAATTAAAATCAAGCGCCACTATTGTAGCAATGTTGGCTGAGATCTTTAGTCAGTAAGTAGGTGTCTATACCCCTGTAGTGTAGTAGCAGTTGCGAGGAGAGGCAATCATAGTTACGACACTCAAACTGAGAGATAAAGACGACAAAGTTATTCCTTTATTCGTTCGCCAAAGTTACCTTTTTTTCTCTATTTGAATCACGTTTACTTTTTCATTTCTAAGTTTTAATATATAAGCCATTCGATTGTGACACACACACCACACACACACACACACACACACACACACATACATATACACACATATATATTTATTATTTATATTTTTGCTTGAAGGCAATTACAATGCGTATATCGCTTAAAATCGATAATTATAGAAGATAATAATGACAAGTATCATAATGGCAGCGATGTATACTACATCGCTGATGAGACTTAATGAAGTTTGAACAATCTGTCGATGTTCTATACACGAAAATTCTTTACCGAAATTCCTTGTCATTATTATCTTCTAATTATCGAATTTATACGATATACGCATTGTAATTGCCTTCAAGCGAAAAATATAAAAATAATATATACTTTATTTCAACAATACTTCTTAAAAAAAAATCCAACAAATATATATATATTTGTGTGTGTGTGTATGTGTGTGTGTGTGTACATATCAAACTTTTACCCTGATGAAGGCCGTTTTTTCTTGTATGCTTAAATATTTTATAATTTTCTATTATTATTATTTCATTTTACATTTGAAATAATGATAAATACCATACTTATTACATGGAACAAACTCTGCCGAAACACGTGTTGGTAAAATTCAAATTAATCATTTTCTTTCCATTATTCATTTACCCTTTCAAACATTATATATATACATATATATATATATATACTATGTGAGGGGGCCTAAAAGCTAATTGTCTGAAAAGTGTCAACGATGACTATATCTGTTGTTGACATTTTTTGACAAGAGATTAAAAATCCTGTAACACCGATGGAATAAGGTATTGCCGTAATGGGGGACTATTTAAAAAAACATATAACTTCATTTTGGCATATGTTCATGACAGATTCTGTGGTCATCACCACCCCAATGAAACTTTTAGTCAAATCTCGATATATATATACTAATATATATATACTATATTATATTATTGGTTGTACAAATGGAAATAAATCCGATGCAATACACACACACACACGCACGGAAACTTCACCAGCCACAAAACACACACGCGCATAACAACACGACACAAACACACACACACAACACACACATATATATTATCATATATATATATAGTATATAATCCAAAGGTCCAGAGAAGAATCTTCCATACGACACAAGGTTATAATTTAAAAAAAAACCTTGTCGCAGTTTGAGAGCTTCAATGTGTGCTCTGAATTTTTTAGGTCACAGAGCAATATATAAGTAAAAAATTACAATAAGACTAAGAGATTTAGATTATAGTCTATTCAGGGAGTTAAAAAATAAGCTTCCCTGAATAGACTATAATGCTAAATTCTTCTAAAGTTCTTTTGTTCATATTTATTTATGTCGTTTACTTATATATATATATATATTATAATATATATATTATATATTATATATAAAATGTTGTTCTGTTTCATAACAGAAAAGTTGCTGAAACAAACACAACCTATCAAATATCGGACAATTCTGGGCACAAATAATAACAATTGCCTGAAAGACAAACAGAATCAGAAACACCTGTGCGTGTATGTAAGATAAAACCCAGAATAACAAATTTTTTCTGAGAACATAATAGCATTTTGTGGACCTTCTTCTTTTTATGAAAAATATATATATATATATATATATATATATATATATTATATATATATAATATATATACAAATGTATCAATAGATATTTATATATCGAGTGTTATGAAAGAGTGGGTATCCTAACGGTACAGGCACAGAAATAATATAAATCTTCAAAATTTCAGATATTGATTTCTGCTTACCTCTAATAACTTTACGCTCGGAACAGATTCACGAATCATCTTCCCAAAATAAGGTCATTCCACTTTGGAGTTTTAGAACATTCATCTATCATTCTAACTCTTCTATATAATTAATTGATTAGCAGGAACCTATAGGATACCACAGGAGTGAAATTTATTCATACAACGTTTGATATGATTATAAGAGCTATTGCAAAATAATTCAATATGTAAAAAAGTATAATAATTTTGATTTAACATTTTCTCTCACCTATTTTTTTGTTTCTTTTTATCTTTTCATATTTTCATTATGTTCAATTGAAACAGGTTAACGTTATTGCTTCCGACGCGCTTATCCCCTCCATATATCGGTCCTCTGCTCCTTTTCAGTCTTTTTTTTCTTTCTTTTTATAATATAATTTTTCTTTGTAGCATGTCTTTTCTTCCTTTTCTTTATTCATAATAAAAACGAAACAGTCTATTAGACTCTCAAGTAATGACTAAATCGAAGTACAGTTGGAATACTTAAGCACTATAAAACAGTCCAGCTAATACCACCCCCAAAAAAGAAATAAACAAGATAAAAAGAAGAAAAAAACAAAAAACCAAAAACACATCAAAAACCTATATATATTTACCAACCTTTTCTACATGAGCAGGTGTGGACACAAGGCAATTTCTTAAGCGAGTTTTAACAGGTTTGAATTCAGATCTTCTTTCCTCCAGCTATCGGGTAAATAGTAAGCAGACTGCGGCTCTTTAATCTTGTAGGTAACCGGTCTAGGAGAAAGAAGACTCTGAATTGCAACCTGTTAAACTCCGCTTTAAGAAATTGACCTGGCCCACATCCTGCTCATGTAGAAGTTGGTAAATATACTATAGGTTTTGATGTGGTTTTTGGGGTTTTCGTTTTTTCTTCTTTTTTATCTTGTTATTCTTTTTTGGGGTGTTATTAGTTGGACTGTGTTTAATAGTGCTAAGTATCCAACTGACTTTCGATTTAGTCATTACTTGAAGTCTAATAGACTGTTTCGTTTTATTATGAATAAAAGAAAAGGAAAAAGACATGCTAAAAGAAAATTATATTATAAAAAGAAAGAAAAAAAAAAGAGCTGAAGGAGCATAATGACCGATATAGGGAGGGGATTAAGCGCGCGGTAGCAATACTGTAACCTGTTTCAGATTGAAGATAAATGAAAAATATGAAAAGAAAAAAGAAACAGAAAAATAAGGTGAGAATCCTAATGAATCAAAATTGATTATACTTTTTACGATATTGAATTATTTTGCCAAATACGGCTTAATAATCATATCAAACGTTGATCAGAATAAATTATCACTCGTGGCTATACCTATAGTTCCTGCTAATCAATTTATTTATAGAAGACTTAGAATGATAGCCTCAGTATCTAAAAACTCACAAGTGGAATACCCTTATTTTGGAAAGATAGATTCGTGATCTTCCGAGGTAATTATACGTCCCCAGTAAGCAGAATCAAAATTATCTGAAATTTTGAAGATTTTATATTATTTTCTGTGCCCTGGATAACCGTTACGCTATACCACTTTCTAACACTCGTAATAAATATCATTGATTACCATTTAATATATTATATAGATATATATATATCTATATTACTATTATAGTATACATATTAATTATATATTCATAAAAGCTAAGCAACTATGACTGCCAAAGAAGCGTCCGCAAAATGTATTATGTTCTCAGAAAAAATTTGTTATTACCCTTTTATCTTACATACACGACACGTGTTTTTCTGATCGTGTCTTCTTCAGGCATTGACCTTATTAATTGTGGCCAGAATATGTCCGAATTTGATAGGTTGTGTATAGTTTCAGAACTTTTATCTTGTTTATGAAACAGAACAACCATTATATATAAGTATATATATATACTATTATATAATATATATATATATAAGTAAAGACATAAATAAATAAATGACAAAAGACTTGAGATTAGCATATAGTCATTTCAGGAGCTTATTTATTTAAGCTCCCTGAAATAGACTATAATGCTAATCTCTAGTCTTTTGATTTTTACTTATATATTTTAGCTCTGTTGACTCTAACATAGAGCACACATTGAGCTCTCAACTGCGACGGTTTTTTTTTTAATTAAAACTCTTTGTGTCGTATGGAGATTTCTTCTCTGGACTTTTGGATTTATACTAATATATATAATATATCATATATATAAATGTGTGTTGTGTGTGTGGTGATGTGTGTGTGGTGCTATAGCGCGGTGTGTGTTTTGTGCTGTGAGTTTTCCGTGCGTGTGCATGTGAGGATGTTGTGTGTAATTCCATCTGATTTATTTCCATATTGTCAACCTAATATATATATATACTCCATATATATATTATATATATACGAGATGACTAAATTCATGGGAGCAATCGACAAGAATCTGTCATGAAATATGCCAAAATGAAGTTAATTTTGATATATATATAAAATGCCCCATACGGCACATACGCTTATTCCATCGGTGTTTACAGATATATAATCTCGATTGGTCAAAATGTCAAAACAATATGACGTCATCCGTTTGACTTTTCAGACCAATTAGCTTTTAGGACCTCACATTATAGTATATATATATATATAAATATATATATATGTGAAAGGCGTAATGAATAATGGTGAAAGAATAATGATTTTTAAGTTTTTGATTTACCAAAGACACGTGTTGTCCGGCCACGGAGTTTGTTCTATGTATCAATGTATGGTATTTTAATCAATTATTTCAAATGTAAATAGAAATAATAATAAATAGAAGATTATAAATATGTTAAGGCATTACAAAGAAGAAACGGCCTTACAGTGAAATATGGTGTTGATATTACACACACACACCACACTACTCACACAACAAATAATTATTATATATTGTTGGATTTTTTAGATTATTGGAATAAAGTTATATTTTTATTTGTATATTTTTGCTTGAAGGGCAATTACAAATGCGTATATTCGTTATAAAATTTATACATTATAGACGATAATAATGAACAAGTGAATTTCGGATAAAGAATTATTCGCTGTATAGAACATGGTACAGATGTTTCAACTTCATTAAGTTCTCATCAGCGATGTAGTCTCTCTACATCAGCTGTTCAATTATTATGACTTGTCATTATTTATCTTCTAAATATTCGAATTTTACGATATACGCATTTAATTGCCTTCAAGCTAAATAATATAAATAATAATATATTTATGTGTGGTATATGTATGTGTGTGTGTGTGTGTGTGTGTGTGTGTGTGTGTGGTGTAAAACAAATCGAATGGCTTAATATTAAACTTAGAAATGAAAGTAAACGTGATTTGAAATAGAGAAAAAAAAGGTAACTTGGCGAACGAATAAAGGGAAAAACTTTGTCGTCTTTTATCTCTTCAGTTGAGTGTCGTAACTACTGATTGCCTCTCTCGCACTGCTACTACACTACAGGGTAAGGGACACCTACTACTGACTAAAGATCTCAGCAAACATTGCTACAATAGTGCGCTTGATTTTAATTTGAATCTCCACCTTTATGAACTTTATTACTTAACGGTCAAGGCAGGGTCGTAGGGTTGCGATATATAAATTAGTAATTTTCGATTCGCAAATGAATATTTTTGAGTAGCAGTCTATGTTCAGACTAACTTGCCAGCATATGTGTGCTGCATACACACTCCTAGGTTAGCGTGTTGATGATATTATAAGTGGAATATCTGTGTACGGTTATGAAAAATACAACACGTATTTTAGTTTAATGAAACATTTTTATTTTGTACAGGCACAAACACATGCAGCATACATACACACACGCAGACACACACACACACACACAACCAGCACGCGCGCACACACAACACACATACACACACGCAGATGC
>CM042163.1:22500-33659 GCA_023376005.1 Doryteuthis pealeii
GGTTTTGTTAAAACCAGTATGCAAATTAACCGCACCATATATTATGTAATCCTTTATTTCATAGTGATATATAAGACACACTGTAGGCACCTCATGTGGTGTAATTGTTAGCAAGCTAGATTAGCAGACCATTGTTAGTGAGTTCGATTCTCACTGGGTGCCCCACGCTTCTGGCCTTGTGCCACATCTAAGCTAAGCTTAGTAAATAACTAGGGCACCTCACGTGGTGTAATGGTTAGCAAGCTAGACTATCAAACCATTGTCAGCGAGTTCAATTCTCATTGAGTGCCCCATACTCCTGGCCTTGTGCCACATCTAAGCTAAGCTTAGTAAATAACTATATGAGACACATTGCAGGATTTTAAATGCATTAATAACATGGGCTGTTTTGAGGCAAATCTAACTCAGATTATCATAGAGAGGCATCGTTAATAAATAAGATTTATTCTTGACTATAAATCAAATACCCATTGATAAACTTACGCAATTCCTGATTCCGGGTATTGTAACGAAAGCAGTGACGTAGTTTCGGTTACAGAGAGACATATACCGAATCTCCGTTATAATAAGAGATTAGATGAAGATGAGACGGGCACTGCCTCTAGTTCATTGAAATGTCAAAAAGGACGGGATGTCACAGATTGAATTCCCAGTTGCAATGACATCACAACTTCGGTCAGGTCTGAGATTCTTCACCACCACTACTGTCATTGCTGTATGAGACTTAGAGAGGAGATGGGCACTGCCAAGCAACTCTCCTTGCCCATTGAAATGTCATGAAAGATGTCACACCCTGATAGGCCAGTCGAACATGACATCTGAACTATTGTTAGGGATTCTTCTGCACAACTGCTACCATTGTATATAAGATAGGCATTGTCAATTAACTTGCCTCGCCATGAAATGCCACCGCCACCACCAAGAAGATGAAGATGTCACATTGTGACAGGCAAGTCTATCATAGCATCCCTTTTCTTAGTTATGTCTTTTAGATTATTGCCAAATACATTTCTGGCCAAAGTGAGGCTGAATTATTTCATTCTTTATTGATTGCCGGTCTTGAGAAAATTTTGAATCAAAAATCTTTTGACTCACAGTCTAAATTATCCACAGAAACAATCAGTCCCTTCATTTAGACGGGACAGGTTAGTTCAATCGGTAAAGCGTTCTCCTACAAACCACAAAGTTCCCGGTTCGATTCCAGTCCTCACCAACTCAACGCAGTTGTACCACAGCTTGAGTAATCTGTAAAATATTTGTTTTAGTCTATTCAAAAATGGCAGCCAATTAAATAGAGTGCTTCAAGCTTGAACAGAAGTCTGTCATCAAATATTTGGTGCTGAGAAATGCAAACCATGCGAGATTTACTGAAGATTGGGGTGGTATATATATATATTTTTAACAAGAAAAGTTTACAAATGGGATAAATTATTCAAAGAAAGTAGTTTTTTTTTAAAGATTTATGTATTTAGTATGTATATATGTCCAGATTAAACTTAAAAATAAACAATTAATGACAAAGTAAATATACACATCAAATATCATCAGTTCTTGTTTTGTTTTTTGTGCAAAAATTATGAAAATTTTATTTATATTCAAAGATACTTAAAAATTAAAATATACATAGAAATAGCATTGAAATTCTACTTAAAAATCTCCAGCATTTGTAAGTCTTAAAAGTAAATAAATCAATAGACCAGGGTTTTCTTTTTCCCCCACCTCTACCCAGGTGATGTTGGGTAGCCACTTCCAGTAACTTATAAGCATTTATATTTGAAGATATTTAAAAATTAAAATATACATAGAAATAGCATTGAAATTCTACTTAAAAATGTTCAGCATTTGTAAATCTTAAAAGTAAACAAATTAATACACCAGGTTTATTTTAATTAAACCTGTCATGATGTAAATTTTAGAATAACTAATTTTATCTAGATTTTGTGTTACAAGTAATCTAAATAGAATTTAAATAAAATTAAGAGCGAATTGTTTTAAAGAGAGAAGATTTTATTGAAATAAAAAAAATGTTTTTCCTGTGTGAAACATGAGTCTTTTTATGCAAGATTCACCTAATCTATTGATTGAACTTCTTATTGATTATTGATTAACTATTAAATCATTGGTAGGTTGCCAATTAATTATTTACAGTATGTGTAGCGTAGATTTAAAATAACGGCTAGTGGAAAAAAACACAGGAGGAATCCTTTTGAGTACTTTGAAAAACTTTGACTTTTGCTAAACTCACGAATCTTACCGTATAAACTCACGAATCTTATCGTATAAAATATCGTATGTAGCCGTGTATAAAACGTAAGGCAAAACAATCAGAGGTCGATTTATTCACAGGTGAAAAATATACAGTATCAAAACATCTTCTATAGATCTGTAAAAAATGACAAGGTTATTTACGAATTCAGCGCTGGCCGACTGCACCTCTGCAGAGGAGTAAGACCCTCTCAATGGGGCAACCGTGATGCTTAAGGATGGAATCCTTGATGACTGCGCAGTCCACGACATGCAATACTCCACTTTGGCCTTTACTTTCGGCTAGACTGGCGGTGGAAGAGACCCCTTCAATCAATCGGCTGCTTACGTCAAGCCCCAGCATCAATATGATTGTCCTAATCCTATTTGCCCTTTATGGCAAGACCAAACCCTTTTTATCAATGTTCTAGAATGCGGTGGCTGCGAATCTTAATGTCATGTATGGGGTTAAACTCTATCTGATGGTAAAAGTCAAAATCTAGATCTCTGTGGAATATGGAGTAGCCCAACATCGCCATTACACCCAGTTCCATTCTGATACAGTGGGGAGTACCTGTTAGGTCCCATCTATGAGTTAAATGTGTATAAAAAGAAAAAAAGTGTTTTAAAAATGTAATACCTAACTGTTAAGTTTTATGGGCCATCCTTTGGTCTTAAAGCAGGAGCGCTTGTCCAGTGGGATTGGATTCCTGTAAAGAGTCCCTCGATAAAGAATCCTTTGGTTACTCTGGTAAAGATCTCAGTTCCTAGTAAAGAGTCCCTCGATAATGAATCCTTCTGTCTTTGTTAAGGCAATAGTTACTTAGTCTGAATTCTTTGATCATGCATGAACATATTCTTTCTGTTTTATGAGACTCGTGTTAAACAGAATATGTTGAATGCTCACTGAAACTTTATAGCGACTACCTAACTGAACTGTCTTTCACTACTCAGTCTCCTCTCTCAGGTGCTTTTAGCACAGTTTAATATTTGGGGACATTTTAAATTTTACATTTGTTGATTACTCTTCTTTGCTCTGTGTTGCTGGTAGGTTAGACGATTTATACGATAAAAACATGTTATATATATATATATATATATATATATATATATATATATTTATATATATATATATATGTGTGTGTGTGTGTGTGTGTGTGAAAGAAAAAGTGGAAGTGAATCCGATAGTATGTAAGATTGTGAAAAAATTTAAAAAAAACAAAAAACAAGTTCATAAAAACTAGTGATGTGTATTTCGCCTACGTTGCAGTGTTTCGCTCTGTTTCAGCATCTTCATCAGGCTTTCGTTAGTTTGAGGAAAAATAAATGTATCACAGAAAATAAAAAGTCTGCGAGACTCTTTTGCTTATAACCGACCATAAAGCAAAATATATATATATATATATATATATAAAGACAAATCTAATGAGTCAGACGAACCTACTAAAAGGCACTTCAGGGCTGAGATCTGACTCAGAGTCAGATCTCAGCCCTGAAGAGCATTAAGCGAAACTTTAAGTAGGTTCGTCTGACTCATTAGATTTATCTTTATTATTGCTCTACTTAGGTATTGAGCACTTTTTACTTATTAGCTTTAGTCTCCTGGCGGTTTTATATGAATATTATATATATCTTATATATATATATGCGTATAAATGTTTTTTTCTTTGGCCAAAATCTGTACCAATAGATTATTTTTTTTGTTACGATTATCTTGGTCTTTCTTTTTCCCAAAAATTCTTTCTCCCGGTTGAAGTTGGTAGTTATATTTTTACAATCAAAACTATTTGAATATTACCAAGTTTTATAAAAAAAAAATTAAAAAAAAAAAAAAAAATTCACTCTGATGAAGGTCGTAAAAAATCTTTCTGAGTACGGAATTATTTTACATTTTTTCCTTTATTTTATTATTATTATCATTATTTCGATTTCCTCTGATTATTTTAATTAATAATAATAGCGTAATCCGTATACATTTTGATAAACTGACCGAAACACATGTGTAAGAGATATCGAATTAAATTCATTTTTATCCATCTACATTTCTTTTCTTTACTCATTTTTCATCATTATATACTATATATATAATATATATATAATATATATATATATATAAGATTTTTAAATTGTAAGGGTTTCGCGTATGCATTGATGACATGGTGATAAAAAATAAAAGTGCTGGTTTTTTTAAGGCCTGAATGAATAGTGAAAGTAATAATTCAAATGAACTAACATTCAAGAGACACTGTTGACTTACCGATTTCGTTTGGATTAATTTGACAGATAAATGTTTTCTTGCCTCACCATGTCAGTCTCATCATTATAGTTGCATGGATTTGTAAAAGAATATGAAATATGGCAGTAGAATACGTACACATACACACACACACACACATACACATGCACACACATATATAAATATATATATATAGATAGATAGATATATATATATACATACACACAAAAACATATATGTATATATATTATAATTATATAGAAATGCCATTATTTGAAAAAAAAATTATTTATTACGTATCATTTATATATATATATGAGAAGTAAACAAACAAACAATGTGTTTTGTTATGGCTTTTTTTAACCAACAATTTTTGGGAGAATATGTGCTTAATTGAAGTCGTACCTAATTTTTGAAAATTAATTAATTAATAATTAATGAATTAGGCGGGTATACCTATTCAAATGTGAGGCTTAATAGGCCGAAATGTACATACAGAGATTGATTTTTCTCGATTTGTTTAGCCTTACATTTGAATAGGTATACCCGCTTAATTCATTAATTATTAGTTTAATTAATTTTCAAAAATTAGGTACGACTCAATTAAAACACACACACACACACATATATATATATTAATAAGTCATCCACAGACACATGTTTTTGGGCGTTTCATCCTCCTTAGTGTGGCTAGACATGACAACTATCCTTGGCTAGGTCGAACTCAGACTGACTGTTTGCCAGCTTGATATCTTATCCCCTCGGACACTGACAGCTTGCTTAGCGAGGCTGGTGTTTTTAAACTATTAAATACATAGGTTTGTTCATATTTTTTTTACGATCACAGAGAGATCTAGTTTGCGGGCGCAACGATCATTGCTTATATGCTAGTAGTTGAAAGTTAAAAATCACCAATTAGAGAGCTCATTAAAAAATGTATTTACTTACATTACGAAAGAAGTGAGTGTAATTAGGTTAGTGTAGGAAATTTAAGTAAGTAAAATCGTCGGGGGTGGCCTTAAAGTCGGTATCAGTCAGTCAGCGCGAAGTCTATCCCCTTTTCACTAGTGCAAGATTAAGGAGATTGTTTTTGGCGCCTGAGACGGAGCGCATACACCTACTATCAGCTCTTCACATTACCTCACTGATACCTGTTGCTACTCATACGCTGTTGCTGAGGCCAGTGTCGAGCCCGGAACTTTATGTGGTTCTTTAACCCGACGCTCTTACCGACTGAGCTAACCGTTCATATATATATTTATTATATTATATATTATATATATATATATATATATAATATATACCAACCCCTCCGCACGAGTTAGGATGTGACACAAGGTCAATTTCTTAAGGGGAGTTTCAACGGGTTTGAATTCAGAGTTTTCCTTCTCCTAGACCGGTTGCCTAACCAAGATTAAAAATAGAGCCCAGTCTGCCCTACTATTTATCCATAGCTGGAGGGAGGTAGGATTCATACCTTTCCAAGGGTATTGCGCTAAGTGAAATGCGTTACACATCCAGGATTTGAACTCAGGGCGACGAGTCCATTTCCCATGACTTTAACCATTACAACGCGCTTCCATATATATATATATATGTGTGTGTGTGTGTGTGTTGTGTGTGTGTGTTATGACTTATAACGATATGCATGGTGGCCAAAATTCTTTTTCTAATAATGTTGACTATACAGACGAAAAATAAAGACGAGTCAGTTAATAAAAAAAAAGGAAATCCGTAACCCCTCGGCCCTCGCCCTCGTGCAGGGGAAAAGGTCTGCGTCGAAAAAGTGGCATTTTTTTATTGACAGCAAAAAGTAAAGCTGAAGAATCGTTGAAGCGTTATTTCGAAGAAGCCGAGCGAATTAATGTTACTAATTAATGGTTTTTGCAGGATTAAGAGAAGGAATAGAATTTTTGCAAGTGACAAGATGAGAGAGAGAGAGAGAGGGAAGAGAGAGAGAGGCCGTGAGGGAGAGAGAGAGAGAGAGAGAGAGAGAAATAAATGAAGAGGCAATAGAAGATCCTGATCGTTATCTTTAATATGTTGACTACTTTCATTTGGATTTTGTCCATTGGCCTTTCACATAAACGACCTTGTAAACCATACGCAGCTAAACATAGTATTTGAATTCTCGTCTAATTCAATTCATTTCTAAATTTATTTCAACGTCTTGGGAAATATTCATACCAAGTATCTGTAATTGATTTGCATTCACTTGAGACTTCTGTTTTATTGATAGATATTGAACACGGTTTAAAACTCTTAAAGTCCTATAACACCTCATTTCCACCCGGCTAGAAGTCACATTTGTTTTAAATAATATCAGTCCCAAACAATAGCCTTGTTTAAATTTAATATTAAACATATGTAGAAATCTTTGATTAGGGAAATAATAAGAACTTTAGATGCAAAGGTCATTTTTAGCCATTTTTTTATATATCCTTATAGGAATGCTCTGGACTTTGGAAAAATCTCAACAGGATGTTAAGAGTTAAGATGGATGAAGGTTTGATAAAATCCTGTTCGAGAAAGGTTGAAAAGCCTGTTTAGGTTAGAGAAAGGGCCAATAAGCCACTATTTAAGATTGAGAAAGGGTCGGTTAAACCCTGTTAAAGATAGAGAAAAACTATGATGAATAGAAAATTGGGGAAGGGCCGATAAAACTTCTTTAAGATTGAGGAAAATCCGATAAAAGTCTGTTCAAGACTAAGAAAGGGCCGGAAAAACCCCTGTTAAAGTTTGAGGAAAGGGCCAAAAACCCCTATTTAAGATTAAGAAAGGGTCGATAAATCCCTGTCTAAGATAGAGAAAGGACCGAAAAAACAGTTCCAGGTAGATTGGTTTGGTTTGTTTTATTTTACGGTATATCAACCTCAGTGGGTCATTTAATGCCGATAAAGTTTTGAAATAAATCAATTCTTAATGGATAATACAATTTTTTATAAATACATTTTTCTATTTAATCCATAGATGGGACCCTAACAGGTACTACCACTCCGGGTCAGAGTGGACCAGGGAACAATGGTGATGAAGGGGTGCTCCACATTCCCCAAACCTAAACTGGAACCTCACCATCAGATAGAGTTTAACGTCATTCCCAGGACATGTAGACCCGCAGCCACCGCCTTCTAGCATCCATATGATAAAAAGGGGTTGGGGCTTGCCATAAGGACAATAGGGTTGGGACAATCAAATAGGTGCTAGGGCTTGACGTGACCAGCCGATTGATCGCCCGTCTAGCCCAAGATAGGGCCAAATTGGAGTATTGCACGTCATGAACTGCTCATCCACCTGGGCTCTATCCTTTAGCATTACGGGTCGCCACCCACGGCCAACAGGTGGCCCCATTGGGGGAGTCTTACCCCTCTGTAGAGGTGCAGTCGGTGCATTCTAACGCCGCAGCCGACAGGGCGGAGTTCCAGGTAGAGTAAGAGTTGAAAAAAAGCTTATTTAAGATTGGGAAAAGGTTGAAAAAACTACGATGAAAAGGAAATTAATTAGTCTAACACTTGAGTATCTATACGGTTATATTCAAATCCTTGAGGGGGCTTTTTTGTGTTTCACATCGCGTCCCTGGGAAAAGCATGAATTCATTTCTCTCCTCCTCACCAGCTATGGGTAAATAGTAGGACAGATTGGGCTCTTTACACTTGCAACGGCAACCAATCTAGGAGAAATAGAAATCTGATTTCATGCGTAGAATTCATTGATGCAAAAAAAAGCAATCAATTTTAAGAATTGGCAGAGATTTGAGCACTTTAATCACCTATTATAGTGTTAAAAAAATTTCGAATTTCGTTGAAATATTAGATATGTACTTAATCGGCTTATTTGACAGATTTCGATGCCTAAAATGCATTGATTTTAAAAGAATCGCTTAATTTGAAGGATTGGCTGTAATTTGAACACTTAAAAAAAACATTATAATGCCTGAAAATCACAAATTTCATGACAATGCTCGGTGTCGGTTTTATTGAATTTACGTAAGGTCCAGAAGAAATCACCTATGCCTAAAATGCACTGATTTTAAAAGAAGTGCTTAATTCGAAGGATTAGCTGTAATTTGAACACTTAAAAAAAAATTATAATGCCTGAAAATCACAAATTTCATGACAACTATCAGTACTACGCTTAAAAACTGACCTTGTGTCGCATCCTGCCCGTCGCAGAGAGGTTAGTTACATACATGCACGCGAAGAGATATAATTGAATATGAACACATACAAATTCCCACTCGTATTGTTATTTACATGGTCACTCAGTGAGAATCGAACTCACTAACAGTGCTCTGCTAATCAAGCTTACTCAATGTGAGTGTCACAACGTGACGTGAGTGGCCATACATATGTGCACTTTAGAGAAGGCACCTCGGGTAGTGTAATGGTTGCAGTCCATTGTTAGTGAGTTTGATTCTCATTGGGCGCTCCATACTTCAGGCCTTGAGCCACATCTAAGCTAAGCTTAATGTGAAAGGGCACCTCACGTGGTGTAATGGTTAACAAGCTCGCTTTGTAGTCAATTGTTAGTGAGTGTGATTCTCATTGGGCGCTCCATACTTCTAGCCTTGTGCCAAATCTAAGCCAAGCTTGGTAAATAACTATATGCACTTAGAGAAACACACACACAGACACACAGACACACACAAACACACACACAAACACACACACACACACACACACCAATATACGTAAAGTTTGACATCAGCTTTAGTTAAATGTAAGAAAGACGTTTAACAAGTTTAGTGAGTTACGTAGTTCACTAATACCAAACATTTTGTGCAATTACTCTAAGAACATTTCTGCTATCTGTCGACTCATCTAAAGGTTTAATGGATGTTAGGGCTTTTAGTTTCCAAGCTGTGAAATTCAATTTAAAGTTAATCCGGATCGGTCTGACTGGAATGTCAGCACTTAAGATCTTGGCTTTTTACTGGATACCAACACTGATCTCTTCCATTCGGTATGAATATGTTTTCCAACTACATATCTGTAAATGAGGTGATTCCAACCCTTTTCGGATCTATGAGGGGGGTACCATACGTAAATTCAATTAGCTTTTTTTGGCATTAATGAATTCTACGCATTGAAATCTACCAGAAAAACAAAAGATATCACAACTTTGACTACGTTCATCATAAAGGGGTTATTTAAGGGTTCAAATTACAGCCAATCCTTCGAATGAAGAGATTCATTTAAAATCAATGCATTTTATGCATCAAAATCTATTAAATTGAGCCGATTAAGTACAGCTCCAATATTTCAACGAAATTCGAAAATTTTTTTCCCCCCGATATAATAGGTGATTAAAGTGCTCATATCTCAGCCAATTCTTAAAATTGATCGTTTTTTGGCATTGATCAATTCTACGCATTGAAATCTACCAGAAAAACCCAAAGATATCACAACTTTGACTACTTTCAAAAATAGGTGATTTCTTCTCGACCTATAAGGGGGTACCTTACGTAAATTCAAATAAAACCGACACCGAGCATTGTCATGAAATTTGTGGTTTTAAGCATTCATAAGGGGTTATTTAAGGGTTCAAATTACAGCCAATCCTTCGAATGAATGAGATTCATTTTAAAATCAATGCATTTTATGCATCAAAATCTATAAATTGAGCCGATTAAGTACTGTCCAATATTTCAACGAAATTCGAAATTTTTTCCCGATATAATAGTTGATTAAAGTGCTCATATCTCAGCCAATTCTTAAAAATTGATCGCTTTTTTTGGCATACATGAATTCTCGGCATTGAAATCTTACCAGAAAACCAAAGATATCACAACTTTGACTATTTCAAAAATAGTTTGATTTCTTCTCGACCTATAAAGGGGGGTACCTGCACGTAAATTCAAGGAAAGCGACACGCGAGCATTGTCATGAAATTTTGTTGGTTTAAGGCATCATAAGTGGTTATTTAAGGGTTCAAATTACAGCCAATCCTTCGAATTAAGCGATCATTTAAAAATCAGTGCATTTTATGCATCAAAATCTATAAATTGAGCCTGTTAAGTACATGTCAATATTTCAACGAAATTCGAAATTGTTTCCCCCGATATTAATAGGTGATTAAAGTGCTCCTATCTCAGGCCAATTCTTAAAATTGATCGCTTTTTTGGCATACATGAATTCTACGCATTGAAATCTACCCCAGAAAAACCAAAGATATCACAACTTTGACTTCTTTCAAAAATAGGTGATTTCTTCTCGACTATAAGGGGGATACCTTACGTAAATTCAAGGAAACCGACACGAGCATTTCATGAAATATGTGGTTTAAGGCATCATAAGGGGTTATTTAAGGGTTTCAAATTACAGCCAATCCTTCGAATGAAGAGATTCATTTAAAATCAATTGCATTTTATGCCATCAAAATCTATAAATTGAGCCGCAAATTAAGTACCATGTCCATATTTCAAACGAATGTCGAAATTTTTCCCCCGATATAATAGGTCGATTAAAGTGCTCATATCTCAGCCAATTCTTAAGATCGCTTTTTGGCATTGATCAATTCTACGCATTTGAAATCTACCAGAAAAACCAAAGATATCACAACTTTGACACTTTCAAAAACAATAAGGTGATTTCTTCTCGATCCTATAAGGGGTACCTTAGCGCTAAATCAATAAAACCGACACCCGAGCATCTGTCATGAAATTTGTGGTTTACTCTCTCTT
>CM042163.1:33759-51259 GCA_023376005.1 Doryteuthis pealeii
CAAGTAATCTTATACGGTTATATTCAAATCCTTGAGGGGGCTTTTGTGTTTCACATCGCGTCCCTGGAAAAGCATGAATTCATTTCTCTGCCTGCCTCACCAGCTATGGTAATAGTAGGACGGATTGGGCTCTTTACACTTGCACGCAACCAATCTAGGAGAAATAGAATCTGATTTCATGCGTAGAATTCATGATTGCCAAAAAAGCGATCAATTTTAGAATTGGCAGAGATTTTGAGCACTTTAATCACCTTATTATAGTGTTGAAAAATTTCGAATTCGTTAAATATAGGATATGTACTTAAATCGGCTTATTTGAAGATTTCGATGCTTAAAAATGCATTGATTTTAAAAAAGAATCGCTTAATTCGAAGGATTGCTGTAATTTGAACACCTAAAAAAAAAATGATAATGCTGAAAAATCACAAATTTCATGACAACATTTCAGACTATGCTTAAAAACTGACCTTGTTCGCATCCATGCCCGTCGCAAAGAGGTTAGTTACATACATGCAACGCGAAGAGATATATTGAATATGAACACATACAAATTCCCATCAATTGTTATTTACATGGCACTTCAGTTGAGAATCGAACACACTAACAGTGCTCTGCTAATTCAAGCTTACTCAATGTGAGTGTCACAACGTGACGTGAGTGCCCATACATATGTGCACTTGGAGAAGGCACCTCGGTAGTGTTATGGTTGCAGTCCATTGTTTTAGTGAGTTTGATTCTATTGGCGCGCGCTCCATACTTCAGGCCTTGAGCCCACATCTAGCTAAGCTTATGAAAGGCACCTCAACGTGTGTAATGTTAACAAGCTCGCTTTGTAGTCAATTGAGTGAGTTGATTCTTCATGAGCGCTCCATACTTTCTAGCCTGTGCTTAAAATCTAAGCCAAGCTTGGTAATAACTATTGAACTTAGAGAAACACACACACAAACACAAACACACAAACACACACACACACACATTACACACAATATTACGTAAAGTTGAATCAGTTTTTTTAGTTTACTCAGCTGTTAGGTAAATAGCAAATATATGCACCCTCCGGGTGGCAAGTATTTAAGTTTAAATGTAATAAAATATTTAGATTAAATCGGAAGGCTAATGAAACTAATTAAGATTTCAAATAAAAAGATTTGAACGAGGGGTAATAATCGGAAAATAGAACAACTGAAACTTACTCTTTCATCACTTCCGTTTTTCAATGCTAAATTTTCCTAATGTTAACTATTTAGTTGAAATAGGAATTAAAGAATAAAAATACAGTTATTTCTTCTTGTTAATGGAATTTCCTTTTAGGATTTATTGAAGGATTTTTACTCATATTCATTTAAGATAAAAACCAAACAATTAGAAATCAACAATACCAGCAGTATTTTTACTTAAAATCAGTTTTTTATATCCAATATGCAAAATTAGCCTTTACGTTTACACTGAAAACTGGTTTTGTTGTTTATATAATACAATGGCATGTTATTAGTATTTAGTAAGGCCACAGTATTAATAATGTAACAGTTTTATTATTAATTGCGTTAAATAGAAATAGAATCATGGAGAATGTGACGTTAAAATAACTAATGGATTGTGACTTTGAGAGTAATTATAGTTTCGGTTTACAGGGACAGAAAAAACACAAATCTTCCCATTATAATAAGATGTAAGAAAGGACGTAACAAGTTTAGTGAGTTACGTAGTTCACTAATACCAAACATTTTGTGCAACTTACTCTAAGAACATTTCTGTCGACTCATCTAAGTTTTAATGGATGTTAGGGCTTTTAGTATTCCAAGCTGTGAAAGTCATTTTAAATTTAATCCGGATCGGTCTGACTGGAATTCAGCACTTAGATCTGGCTTTTTACTGGATACCAACACTGATCTCTTCCATTCGGTATAAATATGTTCCAACTACATATCTGGTAAATAGGTTGATTCCAAACCCTTTCGGATGTAGTTGGAAAACATATTATACCGATGGAAGAGATCAGTGTTGGTATCCAGTAAAAAGCCAAGATCTTAAGTGCTGACATTCCAGTCAGACCGATCCGGATTAACTTTAAATTGAATTTCACAGCTTGGAAACTAAAAGCCCTAACATCCATTAAACCTTTAGATGAGTCGACAGAAATGTTCTTAGAGTAATTGCACAAAATGTTTGGTATTAGTGAACTACGTAACTCACTAAACTTGTTAAACGTCTTTCTTACATCTTATTATAATGGAGATTGTGTGTTTTTCTGTCTGTAACCGAAACTATATTACTACTCAAGTCACAATTCCCTTAGTTATTTACGTCACATTCTCCATGATTCTATTTCTATTTAAACCGCAATTAATAATAAAACTGTTTGACATTATTAATACTGTTGGCCTTACCTAAATACTAATAACATGCCATTGTATTTATATAAACAACAAAATACCAGTTTTCAGTGTAAACGTAAAGCTAATTTGCATATTGATATTAAAAAAACTGATTTTAATAAAAATATGCTTGGTATTGTTGATTTCTAATTGTTTGGTTTTATCTTAATGAATATGAGTAAAAATCTCTTCAATAAATCCTAAAAGAAATTCATTAACAAGAAGAAATAACTGTATTTTTATTCTTTAATTCCTATTTCAACTAAATAGTTAAATTAGGAAAATTTAGCATTGAAAAACGGAAGTGATGAAAGAGTAAGTTTCAGTTGTTCTATTTTCCGATTATACCCCCTCCGTTTCAAATCTTTTTATTTGAATTCTTAATTAGTTTCATTAGCCTTTCCGATTTAATCTAATATTTTATTACATTTAAACTTAAATACTTGCACCCGGAGGGTGCATATATTTGCTAGTTTAACTAAAGCTGAGTAAACTAAAAACTGATGTCAAACTTTACGTATATTGGTGTGTATGTGTGTGTGTGTGTGTTTGTGTGTTTGTGTTTGTGTGTGTGTTTCTCTAAGTTCATATAGTTATTTACCAAGCTTGGCTTAGATTTAGCACAAGGCTAGAAGTATGGAGCGCTCAATGAGAATCAAACTCACTAACAATTGACTACAAAGCGAGCTTGTTAACCATTACACCACGTGAGGTGCCCTTTCACATTAAGCTTAGCTTAGATGTGGCTCAAGGCCTGAAGTATGGAGCGCCCAATGAGAATCAAACTCACTAACAATGGACTGCAACCATTACACTACCCGAGGTGCCTTCTCCAAGTGCACATATGTATGGGCACTCACGTCACGTTGTGACACTCACATTGAGTAAGCTTGATTAGCAGAGCACTGTTAGTGTGTTCGATTCTCACTGAGTGGCCATGTAAATAACAATATGAGTGGGAATTTGTATGTGTTCATATTCAATTATATCTCTTCGCGTGCATGTATGTAACTAACCTCTCTGCGACGGGCAGGATGCGACACAAGGTCAGTTTTTAAGCATAGTACTGATAGTTGTCATGAAATTTGTGATTTTCAGGCATTATCATTTTTTTTTTTAGGTGTTCAAATTACAGCCAATCCTTCGAATTAAGCGATTCTTTTAAAATCAATGCATTTTAAGCATCGAAATCTATCAAATAAGCCGATTAAGTACATATCTAATATTTCAACGAAATTCGAAATTTTTCAACACTATAATAGGTGATTAAAGTGCTCAAATCTCTGCCAATTCTTAAAATTGATCGCTTTTTTTGGCATCAATGAATTCTACGCATGAAATCAGATTTCTATTTCTCCTAGATTGGTTGCCGTTGCAAGTGTAAAGAGCCCAATCCGTCCTACTATTTACCCATAGCTGGTGAGGAGGAGAGAAATGAATTCATGCTTTTCCCAGGGACGCGATGTGAAACACAAAAAAGCCCCCTCAAGGATTTGAATATAACCGTATAGATACTCAAGTGTCAGACTAATTAATTTCCTTTTCATCGTCGTTTTTTCAACCTTTCCCCAATCTTAAATAAGCTTTTTTTCAACTCTTACTCTACCTGGAACTCCGCCCTGTCGGCTGTGGCGTTAGAATGCACCGACTGCACCTCTGCAGAGGGGTAAGACTCCCCCAATGGGGCCACCTGTTGGCCGTGGGTGGCGACCCGTAATGCTTAAGGATAGAGCCCAGGTGGATGAGCAGTTCATGACGTGCAATACTCCAATTTGGCCCTATCTTGTGCTAGACGGGCGATCAATCGGCTGGTCACGTCAAGCCCTAGCACCTATATGATTTTCCCAACCCTATTGCCCTTATGGCAAGCCCCAACCCCTTTTTATCATATGGGTGCTAGAAGGCGGTGGCTGCGGGTCTACATGTCCTGGGAATGACGTTAAACTCTATCTGAAGGTGAGGTTCCAGTTTTGGAGGTTTGGGGAATGTGGAGCACCCCTTCATCACCATTGCTCCCTGGTCCACTCTGACCCGGAGTGGTAGTACCTGTTAGGGTCCCATCTATGGGTTAAATAGAAAAATGTATTTATAAAAAATTGTATTATCCATTAAGAATGGATTTATTTCAAAACTTTATCGGCATTGACCCACTGAGGTTGATATGCCGTAAAATAAAACAAACCAAACCAATCTACCTGGAACTGTTTTTTCGGTCCTTTCTCTATCTTAGACAGGGATTTATCGACCCTTTCTTAATCTTAAATAGGGGTTTTTGGCCCTTTCCTCAAACTTTAACAGGGATTTTTCCGGCCCTTTCTTTGTCTTGAACAGGTTTTTATCGGATTTTCCTCAATCTTAAACAAGTTTTATCGGCCCTTCCCCAATTTTCTATTCATCTTAAACAGGGTTTAACCGACCCTTTCTCAATCTTAAATAGTGGCTTATTGGCCCTTTCTCTAACCTAAACAGGCTTTTCAACCTTTCTCGAACAGGATTTTATCAAACCTTCATCCATCTTAACTCTTAACATCCTGTTGAGATTATTCTAAGTCCAGAGCATTCCTATAAGGATATATAAAAAAAATGGCTAAAAATGAACTTTGCATCTAAAGTTAATTATTATTTCCCTTAAATCAAAGATTTCTACATATGTTTAATATTAAATTTAAACAAAGGCTATTGTTTGGGGCTGATTAGTTAAAACGAATGTGACTTCCAGCCGGGTGGAATGAGGTGGTATAGGACTTTAACAGTTTTAAACCGTGTTCAATATCTATCAATAAAACAGAAGTCTCAAGTGAATGCAAATCAATTACAGATACTTGTATGAATATTTCCCAAGACGTTAAAGTAAATTTAGAAATGAATTGAATTCTAGACGAGAATTCAAAATACTATGTTTAGCTGCGTATGGTACAAGGTCGTTTATGTGAAAGGCACAATGGACAAATCCAAAATGAAAGTAGGTCAACATATTAAGATAACGATCAGGATCTTCTATTGCCTCTTCATTTATTTCTCTCTCTCTCTCTCTCTCTCTCCCTCTCTCTCTCTCTCTCTCTGTCTCTCTCTCATCTTGTCACTTGCAAAAATTCTATTCCTCCTCTTAAATCCTGCCAAAAACCATTAATTAGTAACATTAATTCGCTCGGCTTCTTCGAAATAACGCTTCAACGATTCTTCAAGCTTTACTTTCTGCTGTCAATAAAAATGCCACTTTTTCGACTGCAGACCTTTTCCCCCTCAACGAGGGGCCGAGGGGCCGAGGGGCTGCGGATTTCTTTTTTTTATTAACTGACTCGTCTTTTTTTCATCTGTATAGTCGACATTATTAGGAAAAAGATTTTGGCCACCATGCCATATCGTTATAGTCATAACACACACACACACACACACACACACACACACACGCATATATATATATGGAAGCGCGTGGTGTAATGGTTAAAGTCATGGGAAATGGACTCGTCGCCCTGAGTTCAAATCCTGGATGTGGTAACTGCATTTCACTTAGCGCTAATACCCTTGGGAAAGGTATGAATCCTACTCTCCCTCCAGCTATGGATAAATAGTAGAGCAGGCTGGGCTCTTTAACCTTGGTTAGGCAACCGGTTTAGGAGAAGGAAAACTCTGAATTCAAACCTGTTGAACTCCGCTTAAGAAATTGACCTTGTGTCACATCCTACTCGTGCGGAGGGGTTGGTAAATATATATATATATATACATGAACGGTTTAGCTCAGTCGGTAGAGCGTCGGGCTAAGAACCACAAAAGTTCCGGGCTCGACACTGGCCCTCGGCAACAGCGTATGAGTAGCACAGGGATCAGTGAGG
Organism: Doryteuthis pealeii; assembly: GCA_023376005.1. Classification (NCBI taxonomy): domain Eukaryota; kingdom Metazoa; phylum Mollusca; class Cephalopoda; order Myopsida; family Loliginidae; genus Doryteuthis; species Doryteuthis pealeii. Next base: position 39,968 of record CM042163.1, read on the forward strand.
TAATGTGAAGAGCTGATAGTAGGTGTAGCGCTCCGTCTCAGGCGCCAAAAACAATCTCCTTAATCTTGCACTAGTGAAAAGGGGATAGACTTCCGCGCTGACTGACTGATACCGACTTTAGGCCACCCCGACGATTTTACTTACTTAAATTTTCCTACACTAACCTAATTACACTCACTTCTTTCGTAATGTAAGTGAATACATTTTTAATGAGCTCTCTAATTGGTGATTTAAATTAACTTTCACTACTAAGCATATAAGCAATGATCGTTTGACCGCAAACTAGATCTCTCTGTGATCGTAAAAAATATATGAACAAACCTATGTATTTAATAGTTTAAAAACACCAGCCTCGCTACAGCAGCTGTCAGTGTCCGAGGGGATAAGATATCAGGCTGGCAAACAGTCAGTCTGAGTTCGACCCTAGCCAAGGATAGTTGTCATGTCTAGTCACACTGAAGAGGGATGAAACGCCAAGACACGTGTCTGTGGATGACTTATTAATATATATATATATATATGTGTGTGTGTGTGTTTAATTGAAGTCGTACCTAATTTTTGAAAATTAATTAACTAATAATTAATGAATTAAGCGGGTATACCTATTCAAATGTAAGGCTAAACAAATCGAGAAAAATCAATCTCTGTATGTACATTTCGGCCTATTAAGCCTCACATTAATTAAGCACATATTCTCCAAAAAATTGTCGGCTAAAAAAAGCCATATCAAAACACATTGTTTGTTTACTTCTCATATATATATATATTATATATATATATATATATATATATGATACGAAATAATTTTTTTTCAAATAATGGCATTTCTATATAATTATAATACATATACATATATGTTTTTGTGTGTATGTATGTATATATATATATATATATTTATATATGTGTGTGCATGTGTATGTGTGTGTGTGTGTGTGTGTGTGTGTGTGTGTGTGTGTGCGTATTCTACTCTCATATTTCATATTTTTTTACAAATTCATGCAACTATAATGATGAGACTGTCATGGTGAGGCAAGAAAACGTTTATTTATCAAATTAATCCAAACGAAATCGGTAAGTCAACAGGATCTCTTGAATGTTAATCCATTCGAATTATTACTTTCACTATTCATTCATGCTTTAAAAAAAAACAGCACTTTTATTTTTATCACTATGTCATCAATGCATACACGAAACCCTTACAATTTAAATATATATATATATATATATATATATATAATATATATATATATATATATATATTATATATATGATGAAAAATGAGTAAAGAAAAGAAATGTAGATTGATAAAAAATGAATTTAATCGATATCACTTTAATCGATATCACTTACACATGTGTTTCGGTCATTTTATCAAAATGTATACGGATTACGCTATTATTATTATTGAAATAATCAGATGAAATTGAAATAATGATAATAATAATAATAATAATAATAATAATAATAGGAAAAATGTAAAAATATTCCGTACTCAGAAAGATTTTTTACGATCTTCATCAGAGTGAATTTTATTTTTTTTTAAATTTTTTTTTTTATAAAACTTGGTTAATATTCAAATAGTTTGATTGTAAAAATATACTACCAAACTTCAACCGGGGAGAAAGAATTTTTGGAAAAAAGAAAAGACCAAGATAATCGTACCAACAAAAAATAATCTATTGGTACAATATTTTGGCCAAAAGAAAAAACAATTTATACGCATATATATATATAAGATATATATATATTCATATAAAACCGCCAGGAGACTAAAGCTAATAAGTAAAAAGTGCTCAATACCTAAGTAGAGCAAATAATAAAGATAAATCTAATGAGTCAGACGAACCTACTTAAAGTTTCGCTTAATGCTTTTCAGGGCTGAGATCTGACTCTGAGTCAGATCTCAGCCCTGAAGAGCCTTTTAGTAGGTTCGTCTGACTCATTAGATTTGTCTTTATATACATACATACATACATACATACATACATATATATATATATATATATATATATATATATATAGTTTTTTTCGTAGTTAGGGTCTTTCCATGTGTGGTTTAACCAAGCTGATGCAGGTAGACCATAAGGAGAGCTCAATGTACCTAATACCAGTGAGTAGAAGGACAGAGCAAGATATTTAGTAAATGAAGAAAAACTCTAAACTTGCTTCATTACAATAATTTATTTCAACCGTCATGTTCTTGTGATTACCTGAAGATGCCGTATTAATACGGTTGAAATAAATTATTGTAATGAAGCAAGTTTAGAGTTTTTCTTCATTTACTATATATATATATATATATATATAATATATATATTATATATATATAACATGTTTTTATCGTATAAATCGTCTAACCTACCAGCAACACACAGAGCAAAGAAGAGTAATCAACAAATGTAAAATTTAAAATGTCCCCAAATATTAAACTGTGCTAAAAGCACCTGTTTTATAGAGAGGAGACTGAGTAGTGAAAGACAGTTCAGTTAGGTAGACGCTATAAAGTTTCAGTGAGCATTCAACATATTCTGTTTAGCACGAGTCTCATAAAACGGAAAGAATATATTCATGCATGATCGAAGAATTCAGACTAAGTAACTATTGCCTTTAACAAAGACAGAAGGATTCATTATCGAGGGACTCTTTACTAGGAACTGAGAACTCTTTACCAGAGTAACCAAAGGATTCATTATCGAGGGACTCTTTACCAGGAATCCAATTCCACTGGACAAGCGCTCCTGCTTTAAGACCAAAGGATGGCCCATAAAACTTAACAGTTAGGTATTACATTTTTAAAACACTTTTTTTTCTTTTTATACACATTTAACTCATAGATGGGACCCTAACAGGTACTCCCACTGTATCAGAATGGAACTGGGTGTAATGGCGATGTTGGGCTACTCCATATTCCACAGAGATCTAGATTTTGACTTTTACCATCAGATAGAGTTTAACCCCATACCCATGACATTAAGATTCGCAGCCACCGCATTCTAGAACATATGATAAAAAGGGTTTGGTCTTGCCATAAAGGGCAATAGGATTAGGACAATCATATTGATGCTGGGGCTTGACGTAAGCAGCCGATTGATTGAAGGGGTCTCTTCCACCGCCAGTCTAGCCGAAGTAAAGGCCAAAGTGGAGTATTGCATGTCGTGGACTGCGCAGTCATCAGGATTCCATCCTTAAGCATCACGGTTGCCCCATTGAGAGGGTCTTACTCCTCTGCAGAGGTGCAGTCGGCCAGCGCTGAATTCGTAAATAACCTTGTCATTTTTTACAGATCTATAGAAGATGTTTTGATACTGTATATTTTTCACCTGTGAATAAATCGACCTCTGATTGTTTTGCCTTACGTTTTATACACGGCTACATACGATATTTTATACGATAAGATTCGTGAGTTTATACGGTAAGATTCGTGAGTTTAGCAAAAGTCAAAGTTTTTCAAAGTACTCAAAAGGATTCCTCCTGTGTTTTTTTCCACTATCCGTTATTTTAAATCTACGCTACACATACTGTAAATAATTAATTGGCAACCTATCAATGATTTAATAGTTAATCAATAATCAATAAGAAGTTCAATCAATAGATTAGGTGAATTTTGCATAAAAAGACTCATGTTTCACACAGGAAAAACATTTTTTTTATTTCAATAAAATCTCCTCTCTTTAAAACAATTCGCTCTTAATTTTATTTAAATTCTATTTAGATTACTTGTAACACAAAATCTAGATAAAATTAGTTATTCTAAAATTTAAATTATGACAGGTTTAATTAAAATAAACCTGGTGTATTAATTTGTTTTTACTTTTGAGATTTACAAATGCTGTACATTTTAAAGTAGAATTTCAATGGTATTTCTATGTATATTTTAATTTTTAAATATCTTCAAATATAAATGCTTATAAGTTACTGGAAGTGGCTACCCAACATCACCTGGGTAGAGGTGGGGGAAAAGAAAACCCTGGTATATTGATTTGTTTACTTTTGAGATTTACAAATGCTGAACATTTTAAAGTAGAATTTCAATGCTATTTCTATGTATATCTTCATTTTTAAGTATCTTTGAATATAAATAAAATTTTCATAATTTTTGCACAAAAAACAAAACAAGAACTGATGATATTTGATGTGTATATTTACTTTGTCATTAATTGTTTTATTTTTTAAGTTTAATCTGGACATATATACATACATAAATACATAAATCTTTAAAAAAAACTACTTTCTTTGAATAATTTATCCCATTTGTAAACTTTTCTTGTTAAAAATATATATATATACCACCCAATCTTCAGTAAATCTCGCATGGTTTGCATTTCTCAGCCACCAAATATTTGATGACAGACTTCTGTTCAAGCTTGAAGCACTCTATTTAATTGGCTGCCATTTTGAATAGACTCAAAACAAATATTTTACAGATTACTCAAGCTGTGGTACTCCTGCGTTGAGTTGGTGAGGACTGGAATCGAACCGGGAACTTTGTGGTTTGTAGGAGAACGCTTTACCGATTGAACTAACTTATCCCGTCTAAATGAAGGGACTGCTTATTTCTGTGGATAATTTAGACTGTGAGACAAAAGATTTTTGATTCAAAATTTTCTCAAGACCGGCAATCAATAAAGAATGAAATATTTCAGCCTCACTTTGGCTAGAAATATATTTGGCAATAATCTAAAAGACATAACTAAGAAAAGGGATGCTGTGATAGACTTGCCTGTCACAATGTGACATCTTCATCTTCTTGGTGGTGGCGGTGGCATTTCATGGCGAGGCAAGTTAATTGACAATGCCTATCTTATATACAATGGTAGCAGTTGTGCAGAAGAATCCCTGACAATAGTTCAGATGTCATGTTCGACTGGCCTATCAGGGTGTGACATCTTTCATGACATTTCAATGGGCAAGGAGAGTTGCTTGGCAGTGCCCATCTCCTCTCTAAGTCTCATACAGCAATGGCAGTAGTGGTGGGGAAGAATCTCAGACCTAACCGAGGTTGTGATGTCATTGCAACTGGGAATTCAATCTGTGACATCCCGTCCTTTTTGACATTTCAATGAACTAGAGGCAGTGCCCGTCTCATCTTCATCTAATCTCTTATTATAACGGAGATTCGGTATATGTCTCTCTGTAACCGAAGCTACGTCACTGCTTTCGTTACAATACCCTCAGGAATTGCGTAAGTTTATCAATGGGTATTTGATTTATAGTCAAGAATAAATCTTATTTATTAACGATGCCTCTCTATGATAATCTGGGTTAGATTTGCCTCAAAACAGCCCATGTTATTAATGCATTTAAAATCCTGCAATGTGTCTCATATAGTTATTTACTAAGCTTAGCTTAGATGTGGCACAAGGCCAGAAGTATGGGGCACTCAATGAGAATCGAACTCACTAACAATGGTTTGCTAATCTAGCTTGCTAACCATTACACCACATGAGGTGCCTGCAGTGTGTCTTATATAGCACTATGAAATAAAGGTTTACATAATATATGGTATGGTTAATTTGCATACTGGTTTTAACAAGACTGGGTTTAATGAATAATTACTTGGTGTTATTTATCTGATATTATTGTTTTATTCTCCAGCGTATTCTCGGTGGATGATTTTATATAGAAACCAATCAAAATGATGATTCTTTTTTTTAAAAGAAAATCACTCATATCAAAATTATTTCCCGAATGACAATTTATATTAAGATGTTCGATTTAAACAAGAATTTTAATCTAATTCACTCATCGAAATTAAGCAGCAATTAGTCTGTTCAATACTTCATTGAATGATCATTTAAGCTACTACAAAAACTAAAATATTGCAAAACTTTTGACTCATACTATTACTTATCGAATTATATTCTTTTAGCACTATGAGTTCCAACAAGGTTTAATACAATTAACATGGTGACATTTCTACACGTGTCGGTAGTGTTTACGTATTTATTATTGTACACTTCATCTTTTGAATGTCTTCTTCACTGAGTGCCACATTATTTCAAAATAGTGTACAGAAAACCCCGAAAAAAAGAATTGAAACCATTCAAACAACAGAGTTAATAAAATCATCAAGAATATTAGAAAATGATGAATTGGAATAATTATGAAATTTGGTTACACTTAATCCTTAAGGTACGACTGGTATTAAAAACTCAACGAGTCGAAGAAGAAATAATAATAATTGTCACTCCAGTGAAAGACCATCAGCTAATGCTGATGTGAAAACTCAAAAGGAGCAAATAATAATAATAATAATAATAATAATAATAATAATAATAATAATACCTGAGGAGACTTGCTGTCACTCAGACTCCAGTGAGGGGCCATCAGCTAATGCTGATGTGAAAACTCAAAAGGAGTAAATAATAATAATAATAATAATAATAATAATAATAATAATAATAATAATAATAATAAACGGTCCCAAAAGGATTGGAAAAGAGTTTGGAAAGTTTGGAAATCAGAGGAAGGATTAAAAATATTCAGAACACTGTACGGCTGCAATCTACCAGAATACTCAGAAGAGTCCTGGAGACCTGAGGAGACTGGCTGCCACTCAGACTCCAGTGAAAGACTATCAGCTAATGCTGATGTGAAAACTCAAAAAGAGTAAATAATAATAATGACCAGACCTAGTGTTGATTAACAAAAAAGAAAGAACTTGTCAACTGGTGGATTTTGTAGTTCCAGCAGATCACAGGGTGAAGATGAAGGAAAACGAAAAGATAAACAAATACCTGGACCTTGCCAGAGAACTGAAAAAGCTGTGGAATATGAAGGTCAAATTGATGCAAATTTATGCTTTTCCTGTTATACGTCTTGATATTTAATCTTGGTTTTCCATTCTGTGTAAATTCCAGAAGTAAAAACCAGTTAGCAACCGCTGTGCCCACCAAGGCACATCGACTAATTATACACTTATTCCATTGTCTATTTCTGTTGAATTAACGGTTATTTAGTTTGATGAATTGTCTCCCTTGGGGAGAGAAGGGAGTAATGGCCGCCGCTGAAGTAATCAAGAAATATAATTTGATGAAGAGAAAATTGCACGCCATTGGGAAAAAAGGCATTGTTGTTTAGGATGTGCAAACGTGCATGCGCGAAATGAGAAGTCTTATCACGGATGATGATGGGCTTTGGCCTGAAAAGACATCAGCCATATTTATGTCACGTCTTCAACACAGAGGAGAGGAGAGAGGGAGGGAGAGAGAGAGAGGAGGGGGAGAGAGAGAGGATGGAAAAGAGGGGAGGAGGAAAGGAGAGAGCGAGAACAAAGACTGAAAGAGAGAGAGAGAGAGAAGAGAGAGAGAGAAAGAGAGAGAGGGGAGGAAGGAGAGAGCAAGAGACAAAGAGAGAGAGAGAGAGAGAGAGTGAGAGAGAGAGAGGAGAGAGAGAGAGAGATGAGGGGGAAAGAGATGAGGGATGGAGGAAAGAGAGAGGAAGTTAAGAGAGGGGAAGAGGAAGAAGAAGAAGAGTGAGAGAGAGATAGAGAGAAAGAGAGAGACACACACAGAGAGAGATAGAGACAGAGAGAGAGAGAGAGAGAGACATACATACATACACCTGATCAGAACCCGGTCATATTTATACAATATCTTCTTCTCTTCTTCTTCTTCTAGAGAGAGAGAGAGAGAGAGAGAGAGAGAGAGAGAGAGAGAGAGAGAGAGAGAGAGAGAGAGAGAAACACACACACACACACACACACACACAAGTGGTGTTCAGAAATTATCTCGATTTTTTCCAATTTTTTCTTTTTATAACAAACTAAAACGTCATCAACCTATTTGACGCCATCAAGCTTATTCTTTTGTTGGTTGGTGATGATATCATATTGACATATCAACTCGTCTGGGGTTATTTTATGCCTAGAGGTTAGGAAATAGTATTCGTTGTACGTCTATATTTACACTTTTGTAGTTAACGGTTGCAACTACTCAAATTAATGATAAGCGGCTAATACGCTGCATTAAAACCAGTGGTATCAAAAGATGTTTTAAAATAATAATAATAATAATAATAATAATAATAATAATAATAGGGCCGATTTAGCTAGGTCGGTAGAGCGTCCGACTAAGAATCCCAAGGTTCCTAGTTAAATACCGGCCCTCGCCAACACACACACACACACACCCACACACACATATATATATATATATATGTGGAGAAAAGTAGACAAACACGGGATGTTGTGGAAACTTGATGTTTATTGTCGACGGTGCAACGTTTCGGTCTCTTATTAGACCATCTTCAGGACTAGAATATAGTTCTTACTCCAATGATGGAAATTCTCAAAATGCTGAAAGCTGAAGGTCGTCAGTAGGGGGAAGTGTAGTTGGGGGTGGTTAGTGGATTCTTCTTCACTCTGGAATGGGGAGTGCCGAAATGGTGAATGGTGGTACCACAGGTGTTGGGGATTGTGGGGATTGGTTAGCTAAATATGTGTATGTGTGTGTGTGTGTGTGTCTGTTTAATTGTTTTTTGTTTATGTGTGATTGGGAACTGGATTTGTCGTTAAGTTATATATGTGTTGTTGTTAGAGAAGAAGAATCCACTAACCACCCCCAACTACACTTCCCCCTACTGACGACCTTCCGCTTTCAGCATTTTGAGAATTTCCATCATTGGAGTAAGAACTATATTCAAGTCCTGAAGATGGTCTAATAAGAGACCGAAACGTTGCACCGTCGACAATAAACATCAAGTTTCCACAACATCCCGTGTTTGTCTACTTTTCTCCACATACTGTCGGATTAACCTCCTCACATTTCTAACATATATTATATATATATATATATATATATATATATATATATATATACATATGCATTCCTTTCATGCATATATATACAATGCTGTTTAGTACACCTACCCCCCCCCCATTTTGGCCATCTCTATTCTTATATGTTAATCCAAATGGAAGCGCGTGGTCTAATGGTTAAAGTCATGAGAAATGGACTCGTCGCCCCGAGTTCAAATCCTGGATGTGTTAATTGCATTTCACTTAGCGCTAATACCTCTGGAGAAGGTGTCAATCCTACTCTCCCTCCAGCTATGGATAAATAGTAGGGCAGACTGGGCTCTTTAACCTTGGTTAGTTAACCGGTCTAGGAGAAGGAAAACTCTGAATTCAAACCTGTTTAACTCCGCTTAAGAAATTGACCTTGTGTCACATCCTGCTCGTGCGGAGGGGTTGGTAAAACGGAAAATCTAAGAAGGTCCGGTTGGTGTAGAGGTTACGGTACTCGCTTGTCAGCTTGACAGTCGGGTTTCGAATCACGCTCTAGGCGGTCTTTCTATCTATAGCTCTGCTTATGAGGCCTAATAGGCCGAAATGTACACATAGAGATTAATTTTTCTCGATTTGTTTAGCCTTACATTTAAATAGGTATGCCTGCCTAATTAATTAATTATTAATTAATTAACTTTCAAAATTAGGTACGACTTCAATCAAGCACATATTCTCCCAAAAAGTGTCGGCTAAATAAAGCCATATCATAAACACATCGCTTGTGTATTTACTTTCTCATATCTCTCTCTCTCTCTCTTCTCTCTATATATATATATATATATACATATATATATATATATATGCGTGTGTGTGTGTGTGTGTGTGTTACTAGACATTAGTATGAATGCAATTTTTTCGCATTAGTCTGTTAATGATAATAAACTGACCAAATCGGCCTTGACTGGCAACTTTGAGTTTCCACTTAGTCGAGCCCCCCCCCCCCCAACATCACAAGTGCCGCGACGACGACCTTTGAGTAGACGATATTATTCCAACCGACTGAACCGTGACCTCATGACAAAAACAAAGCAGTGCGTGGGCGACCCCTCGGAAGCAACAAATCTCCGGTCACGTATGTTTGCCTACGTCACTGGGGGTCAATTAGGAACTACTACAATAACCCTCGACGGAAGGAACAATTACTGGACAGGCGGAATTCCTGTGGGCCGGCACGAGCCGGCAACTTCTATTCAGGGAATGACGTCAATGTTGTTGTTTTGGGGGGGGGAAGGATGTAAAGTTGTTTAAATTCAGATGGTAAAATAGTGAAAAATACAAAAAAAAAAAAAAAAATGAATAAATAAAATAAAAGGAAATTATGAGTGCCTTCACCTCAGCTAAATAATGGACCATTCCATTTTTATTGTAAAGAAAGAAAGGGAAGAAAAAGGACATACAACACAGAAAACATCATCTAAAGATATTTCATGGTTTTTAACCAAACATTTTAAACAATATATATATATATATATATATATATATATATATATATATATATAGAGAGAGAGAGAGAGAGAGAGAGAGAGAACCTAAAAAAAAGAAACTACCGACCAGGTTTCACGTAACGGATCTTCAGGGAATTCTGATATATATATATATATATATATATATATATATATATATATATATTGAAACATCTTCACCTGATGAATGCATCGCATGAAACCAATATGGTTGTGAATGTTCCTTTTCACCCAATAAATAGATATGTAAAACCTATATATTTATCTTATTATATATATATATATATATATATATATATATATATATATAGTAGGTACACCTCTGCTTTTCATTTTAAAAACGAATTAAATTAATTAAATCGATTATTTAAGGTCAAATTTTTGTGTAAGTCGAAAAAGTAGTAACATAATGAGCACCAGTAAAAAAAAATTGTATTACACACGTAATTCATTTTATACATTTAACACTATTTTTCGTAAAATTTGTTCTGTAAAAAAAACACGGAATTTTTAGAGAAATTGAGTATTCCTAATATATATATATATATATATATATATATATATATAATATATAATATACATATGTGTGTGTGTGTGTGTGAAAAGCAAAGTCATTGGGGTTGACTTAATTCGGTATCAAACAGACAGCGAGAGAGTCTATCCCCTTTTCACAAGCCCTAGACGCAGGCGATTGGCGTCTAAGACGGATCGCCACACTTACCATCAGCTCCTAATTTTACTTCACAGATCCCTGTGCTATTCTTGCGCCGAATTGGCGTACCCGGAAACTCGTGATTCCTAGTTGGACGCTCTTATGATTGAGTTATCTATTTTTCAACATAATCTCCTTCCTTGTCAATACCCTGAACATAAGTCTTTTATATATATATATATATATATATATATATGAAAAAGTGAATGGAAGTGAATCCGACAGTATGAAATAAATATTTTTAGAAAAAACAAACATGATTTTTTGTACCACTTTTGATTTTGTAATGGTTTAATCCCACCGTCTCTCTATCACACACATCTCGCTCT
>CM042163.1:56259-86691 GCA_023376005.1 Doryteuthis pealeii
GACTGAGGATGTCCGTATAAATCGGACGTAACGTTTCCAACGCTTAGATTTGTTTTGAGTTATCATTTCTTGTTCACTATCCTTTTACCTACCACACACACACACACACACACACACACATATATATATATATATAAACACACACACATATATATATATTTACCAACCCCTCCGCACGAGCAGGATGTGACACAAGGTCAATTTCTTAAGAGGAGTTCAACAGGTTTGAATTCAGAGTTTTCCTTCTCCTAGACTGGTTACCTAACCAAGGTTAAAGAGCCCAGTCTGCCCTACTATTTATCCATAGCTGGAGGGAGAGTAGGATTCATACCTTTCCCAAGGGTATTAGCGCTAAGTTAAATGCAATTATCACATCTAGGATTTGAACTCGGGGCGACGAGTCCATTTCCCATGACTTTAACCATCGCACCACGCGCTTCCTCATATATATATATAGGTACGACTCTAATTAAGCACATATATATATATATATATATATATATATATATATATATATATATATATATATATATATATATATATATATATATATATATATATATATATATATATATATATATATATATATATATATATATATATATATATATATATATATATATATATAATATATATATATATATATATATATATATATATATATAATATATATATATATATGTGCTTAATTAGAGTCGTACCTAATTTTGAAAATTAATTAATTAATAATGAATTAGGCGGGAATACCTATTAAATGTATAGCTAAACAAATCGAGAAAAATCAATCTCTGTATGTACATTTCGGCCTATTAGGCCTCATCAGCAGAGCTATAGATCGGAAGACCGCCCTGTGCGTGATTTGAAACCGGACCGTCAAGCTGACAGGCCGATGTGTATGAGAGTGTGTGTGTTTCTTATATAACACATTCGGCGCTATCTATCTATCTATCTATCTATCTATCTATCTAAGCGATGGTTGACATCCTCTCCGTATGGTTACAGCACTTCAAACTGACTTTTATTGGATTGAACTTTAATATTAGGGGAAACCTTCATTTGATAATTCTTTAGATTAACAAAATGACACTTTTTTCGGTATCTTTCTCCTCACCCCCACACCTTTTTTTTTTTGGGGGGGGGGGGTGATGGGGTGAAGGGGTGAGGAGGAGGAGGGGGGTAAATGCAAGTTTTCCAACTTTTTTTCCTCCTTTGGATGATTTAAGTCGTGCACTTGGCCAACTCTTGTCATTTCTTTTGCCAGAAAATGCAATAAATGTGATGGCTCTCCAGATAGACCGGCTGCTTTTAGCGTGGCGGAAAAGTGCGATGTGGGTGAATGGATGTGAGTCTGGGGAGACAGAGAGAGAAACAGAGAGACAGAGACAGAGAGAGAGAGAGAGAGAGAGAGAGAGAGAGAGAGAGGGGGGAAGGGAAAGGGAAAGGGAAAAAGAGATGAGGGATTGAGGGAGAGAGAGGAAGGAGAGAGAGAGTGAGTGAGAAGTGGAAGTAGGAAGAGAGAGGAAAAAGATGAGAAAGAGGGACAGAGAGAGAGAGAGAGGAGAGAGAGAGGGGAAGAGAGAGAGAGGGTAAGAGAGAGAGAGAGAGAGAGAGGATAGATCAGGGAGAGCGAGAAGAGTGTCACAGGAAAGTGAGAGAGGGAACGAGAGAGAGAGAGGAGAGAGAGGGGGAAAGAGAGAGAGAGAGAGAGAGGAGAGAGAGAGAGGGGAAGAGAGAGAGAGAGGAGAGATCAGGGAGAGCGAGAAGAGGAGAGAGTGTCACAGGAAATTGAGAGAGGAATGAGAAAGAGAGAGAAAGAGAGAGAGAGAGAGAGAGAGCAAATGAAGAGAGATAGAGAGAGAAGGTGGAGAGAGACAGAGAAAGAGAGAGAGAGATAGGAGAGAGAGCGAGAGAAGGTGGAGAGAGAGAAGGTGGAGAGAGAGAGAGAAAGATAGAAAGAAAGAAAGAGAGAGAGAGAGAGGGCGATTCACCTAAAAAAAAAAATAAAAAAGGTAATAAGAAAATAAAAACCAAAAAGGTAGATAAACGAACCGGGAGTACTTAAACCAAGACAACCTTTCGACAAAGCACTCAATTCTGAATCACAAAATAAAAAATAAAAAAAGAATAAAAAAGGTAAGAAATGGCCATTTAGAATTTTCAGATGGAGTTGACTCTCAACAAAACTTTCATTTCAAAGAGAAATAAAATCCTATAAACATTTCGTTTCTTTTTTCTAAAGGAGAGAAATGAAAAAAGTATAAACCTTTCACAATTCAAGTTCGATCCTCAAATCCCACGAAACTCTTAATTTATAATTTGGCATTTAACAGCAAACAGATGCATTTTTAAAAAATAAATAATAGATCAATACACAACTTGTTTATGTAGTTTTGTTGGTTGGTTGGTTGATTGATTTTAACGGCATATCAACCTATCTGGAGTTATGTCATGCATAACGGTTAGGAAATAATACCTATTGTATATTTATATTTATACTTTTGCGTAATTTGTTTTAACATTGTGTTAGCAATATTGGGGATTATGTTGTATGGTATTGATTAAGTTCATAGCACGTGCGATACCCTGCCCTCATCAGCTGTCAACTAGGAGTGATAACACAGTCCTGTCTTAGCTACCGAAACTGTGTTATCACTCCTAGTTGACAGCTGATGAGGGCAGGGTGTCGCACGTGCTTTCACACGTTGTATGACGAAAAAAAAAAAGCATTATTGGGGATTATGTTGTATGGTATTGATTAAGTTCATGTCTATATTCTCTGATATAATTTCAAGAAGAACAGAATGCCCTCCAAGTTGACATTTTTAGGAAGATCGATTTTTATACATGTCTATAGATTTCTTTAGGGAAGAGAACTGTGCAAATTAAGAAGGGTCAGGAGCAATTTTTTACATTAAAGATACAAATTCCCTTAGAATACTTAGAATACGCTGTTTGTATACTTTGCAGAGGGTACAATCCACCCGGAAGAGAAGGCGTGTTCTTGGTATGAAACTAAACTGTATCTGATGGTGAGGCTCCTGTTCTAGAGATCTGGAAAGTGTGGCTGTGTGGTATAGCGTAATTATTACATGGCGCTAATACCCTTGGGAAAGGTATTCATCCAACTACTCTCTCTCTCTCTCTCTCTCTCTCTCTCTCTCTCTCTCTCTCTCTCTCTCTCTCTCCAGTTATGGGTAAATAGAAGAGCAGACTGGGCTGTTTAACCTTGGCTAGGTAACCGGTCTCGGCGAGACGAGTTCAAATCCTGGACGAGATTGTTTGCATTTCACATAGCACTAATAGCCTTGGGAAACTATTCTCCTTCCAGCTACGGGTAAATAGTAAGGCAGACTAGGATCTAACCTTGGTTAAGCAACCGGTCTAAGAGAAGGAAACCATTAAATTCAAACCTATTAAACTCTGCTTAAGATATTGACCTTGTGTCACATCCTGCTCGTGCGGAGAGGTTCAGTAAATATATACTAGGTTTAATTTGATAAACATTAACTATCTCTCTTCAGATCTTAACGTCCTTTTTAAAGTAGTTTTCACTCTTAACTGACCGCCACAAAAATGTGGTTTTAACACCCTCAAGAAGTGTTCACTCTTAATGCCGAGGACATTATCGTTTTCGGGTTGTTCATTTTTTGTTTTCTTTTTTCTTGAGGTTTTTTAAATTCATACTCAACAATTCAATTTATAAGGTCGCACACTCCTTGTGGTAAATCTTTCAAATGCTTCGTCTGAAACAAGGCTCTTTTTTTGATACTCATTGCACATTCGGTTTTCCGGTTGCGCCGGGGGTCCAGCGAACTTCGGCCGCTGGACTTGTCGAGAGTTTGATAATGGCGTCGATCCCAGGGGGCTATCCACCCCCAGGCAACGACGCAATTTTTGTTCTTTCCCACCCATGAGCTTCGGCTTGTGGGTGGGCCCACGTTAAAACTGTTGCATACCTTTACCGGCACTATATATCTATATGTTATATACTTCTCTTTTACTTCTTATTCTGGTCGTCTAGTCTTCTGGCCTGGTATATCTTCTAAGGTCTCGTCTGGTCTTCTATTGAGGATTCCGGGTCTGCTTTCTGTTGGGGATCACTGCTTATCAGAAGCCCTGTGCTATTGTTAGCTTTTAGTAATAACAACAAGACTTCGATTTACGATGATGTTACTTTATTCCATAAACCCCCAGACCAGACAATGCGCGCGGATCCTTACATCTTGCTAGCTTCGCTTCTAACTCCTAACTGTAACTGACTGAGTTGCTTACACCTTAAACCAGAAGGGGGCTTTCTATCGCCTTCCAGTTCTCACGATCATCCCCAGACCGCAAGGTCAGAGTGAGGTCAAGCATTGTCACTCACTCTCAAGGCCATCAGCTGCACTAATATGATTTCTACACTATTGTCATAATCATTAGGTATCTAATGATTATGTAACAAAACGAGGCCTTGCGCCCAGTCCATACAAGTGGGGTAAGCGACAAATATATTCGTCTAAAACAAGGCTTTGAATTTGTGGAGATTTACCGGGTAGAAATATTTTATTGTACCAATCGTTCAAACTGGCATGTTGATTGATTGAATGTAATGGCATGATAACCCGTCTAGGGATATTTTTAGCCAATAGTTTTGGAAATTGCGTACGTTTATATTTAAGTTTTTGTTGTCGACAGTTGATCACTTATTCATGAAATGCAGGTTTTTTGCTCACACCAGAAACCGTTATTTTAAAGCAAACAATATGAAAGATCTATTTGAAAACGTCAACATGGAAGAGAATCTCTCTTTTTTGAGGGAAATAAAATTATACCATAAAATATAGACATGAAACAAATCAATAATCCCCAATAATGCTAACACACTGTTAAAATCAATTACCAAAAAGTATAAATATAAATACACGATATGTATCACTTTCTAACCGTTAGGCATGATATAACCCCAGACAGATTGATATGCCGTTAAAATGAATAAACATAAACATAACATTAAGATTTTTTGCACATGGTTATATGATATCAGGTATCTAATACAAATAATTTGGAAACAAATTTATTTGATCCTTACATGGGTCTCTAACATGTTCTACCACTCCGGGTCAGAGTTGACCTGGGAGTAATGTCAATGAAGTATCACTCCAAAATGACCACTGCTTCAGAACTAAAGCTTCGAGATCAGATGCAATTTAGTGTCATGTCCAATAAATTAAGTCAGTCTCATTTGTGAGTTAAATAGAAAAAATGATTTCTCTGAATTTTTTAGATGAGTTTTGGTAATCTGTATTACGTGATATATATGTGTGTGTGTGTGTGTCAGAGAGATCTGGGTTTGGTTCAGGAAGACAGGGTAAACGTCCCCAAGCCAAACCAATCATGCGCCCTGTCAGTCTAAAATTTGTTGTCCACGACCCTGATGGGACTCGAACCCACAATCTTCTGCTCCGGAGGCAGACGCCTTCTCCATTAGGCCACAGGGCCAGACGATAACGTGGGACTTTTAAAAGCTATAGATATTGATGTCTCTTGTGGGCTGGATCGCAAAAATAAATCTCTATAGAATTAGTTCATTATCACAAGGAAAAGGATATATATATATATATATATATATATATATATATATATATATATATATATATGTGTGTGTGTGTGTGTGTGTGTGTGTGTGTGTGTGTGTGTGAAAATATTGTACAGATAACAATAAAGATGAGGACAATAGTCCGAATAATCCAAATAATCCAGAAAAAATTAGTTTAAAATGATTTAAAAATGAGTACCCATTAAGATGCAATAAATAAAAAACGTCTTCGGCATAAATTAACCCAATGGGTTGACGTGCCGTAAAATCCAACCAATCAACCAGCCTTGAGAATCAATCAAAATTCTAGAGTTTACAAGGACTAGAACGCGGACCACCTGCACTAACGGAAAGTGCGCTACTATCCCAGCCATAGAACAATCCCTTGCAGTTTAGGTAAATTGTTTCTGCTAAGGATATTTACTAAGTATAGTTTCGGTTGGCACAAGGCCAAGTGAGGTAAATAAATGAGGGATTAGAACATTTTGTTATGCACTCATCCAAGAAGAAACGGGCTTCTTGCACGCCTTGAAAAACAGCATTTGATATCCTGACATTATTCACATGGGTTTGTTACAAACTCATAAGTGACGTTCTCTTGTGGACACCTGCACATTAATACCACAGAGTAGGCTGACTAGCAAAAATCTACATCAATCAACTCTGTGCTGATACTGGATGCCATGCGAAAGACCTTCCCCAATAGTGACGGGTTGAGAGAGAGAGAGAGAAAGAGAGAGAGAGAGAGAGAGAGAGAGAGGAGAGAGAGAGAGAGAGAGAGAGAAAGAAAGAGAGAGAGAGAAAGAGAGAGAGAGAGAGATTCAACAGCTGAATTTTAATTAATCTCACACACACACACACACACACACACACACACACACACACACACATATATATATATATATATATATATATATATATATATATATATATATATATATATATATATATATATCCTTTTCCTTGTGTTAATAAACTAATTCTATGGAGATTTATTTTTGCAATCAAACCCACAAGAAACATCAATATCTATGACTTTGAAAAGTGCCACGTTATCGTCTGGCCCTGTGGCCTAATGGAGAAGGCGTCTGCCTCCGGAGCAGAAGATTGTGGGTTCGAGTCCCATCAGGGTCGTGGACAACAAATTTTAGACCGATAGGGCGAATGATTGGATTTGGCTTGGGGACGTTTACCCTGTCTTCCTGAACCAAACCCAGATCTCTCTGACACACACACAGATGTATATATCACTTTATGCATGATGTTGTTGGGGAGTTCATATATGCTCCTTTATAGATGGATGTTCAGATACCTATTTTGGTTGTATTGGAAGCATGGGAAAATATAAGATAAGGAATGAAAACCAAAATTCAAAATTATGAATATTGTGTTGTTTTTAATATTCTCGTTGCAATAAACTAATTTTGGTTATTTCCTATAAGTCTAACATAAACAAAGGGGAACCACTCTTGACTGATAAGTTATTTATTTATTTATTGATCTACTAGGAAAAAGAAGACATTGTTAGGGTTAAGGTTAGGGTTTAGGGTTAGGGTTTAGGGAACCACTTTTGACTGATAAATTATTTATTTATTGATCTACTTGTTAGGGTTAGGGTTTAGGGTTAGTTTAATGGGAAAATAAACAATTTATCAGTCGAGAGTGATTCCCCTTTTGTTTATGTTAGTTATAGGAAATAACCCTAATTTTATATAAGATGTATTTTTCTAGATCCAACTCAAAAAGAATATCGATATCGGTATCTTTCAAGAGCGTTTGTCTAACGTCTGGTCCTGTGGCCTAATGGAGAAGGCGTCTGCCTCCGGAGCAGAAGATTGTGGGTTCGAGTCCCACCAGGATCGTTTTTTTAGCATGAATTATCGATCTGTCAAGGCACCTGGCAGTGACCAATTCGACTGCAGTGATTGTCGCATCTTTCTGATTGTCAGATAAAGCTAAAAGCAACTTTAATGTTATTGGTCTTCTCACTAGAAGCAATTGGCTTCGCTTGTTTCATTTTTATATTCGACGAAATTTCATTGCCCTCGGTAGAATATAAACATTACAGTTGAAGTGTCGAAAAAAGATTTGAAATACTGTATGGCGTTATGGCAAGATCTGTCTGTAACCGGAACTACGTCACTGTTTACGTCACATTACCCTCAGGAATTGCAAAGGTTTATCAATGAGTATCTAATTTATTGTCAAAATCGTTACTACATTGAATAAATCTTATTTATTAACGATGTCTCTATGAAAATCTGAGTTAGATTTACCTCAAAACAGCCCATGTTATTAATGCATTTAAAATCCTGCAATGTGTTTTATATATCATTAAGAAATAAAGGTTTAAATGATATATGGTGTGGTTAAACAAAATTGAGTTTAATAAATAATTACTTGGTGTTATTGATCTCTAATATTATTGTTTTATTCTACAACGTATTATGCCATTTCTTGGGCTAGACGGGCGGTCGGAGAGGCCCCCTCTGATCAATCGGCTGGTCACGTCAAGCCCTAGCACCTATATGATTTTCCCAACCCTATTGCCCTTATGGCAAGCCACGACCCTTTCTATCATATGGGTGCTAGAAGGCGGTGGCCGAGGGTCTACATGTCCTGGGAATGACGTTAAACTCTATCTGATGGTGAGGTTCCAGTTTTGGAGGTTTGGGGAATGTGGAGCACCCCTTCATCACCATTGCTCCCTGGTCCACTCTGACCCGGAGTGGTAGTACCTGTTAGGGTCCCATCTATGGGTTAAATAGAAAACATGAGTTTATAAACAAAATTTAATTATCCATTAAGAATGGATTTATTTCAAAACTTTATCGGCATTAAATGACCCACTGAGCTTGATATGCCGTAAAACAAACCAGACCAAACCAAAACAACATATTAAAATCAATTGTATGAATGATTTTATATAGAAACCATTCAAAATATGATTAGAATATGTGTAATCATTTTATATGTATTCTTATTTAATTTCGTTAGTCTTTCTAATTTAATATATTTCATTATATTAAAACTTAACTACTGATACCCGGAGGGTGCATATTTTTGCTAGTGCTATATAGCATTAACAGTAGAAAACGACTCGAATTATTAGAATCGATATTTATAAAGAATTAAGAGTCTACATTAAACAAAATATATTCTATCTTGAGGATGTGAGTCCTAAAATGCATTTAATATATGCATAACCCCAACGCCTTAGTGGATCCACAGTCACGTAATCCTTAGCTGTGATATCTACACTTCAAACCAGTACCAATAGCCTATTGATAATTATTAGTAGAGGGCACCCGACCAGTAGGAAGACCACGCCTGCGCTTTAAAGATGTCTGTAAGAGAAACATGAAGACATGCCACATTAACACCAACACATAGGAGGCTTGTGCAAAAGACCGTGCGACCTGGCGCCTCCTCGTCAAACAAGGAACGAAAAGGAGTGAAAAAGAGAGGAAAGAAGCCGCCACAGAAAAGAGAGCCAAAAGGAAGGAGAGACAACATCAACTCCAGCAAGCATTACCGTTTGTTTGCAGTCACTGCTCCAGAGACTGCCATTCAAAAATTGGTCTGTTCAGCCACTCACGCAGTTGCAGATTAATAAAAAATGGACACTACGCCATCGTCTTTAGTAGACGGAAGGATGCCAACAACAATTTCATTACGTTATTAGATATGGCGTGATGGCCAACGTGCTGGACAGCCATGGCATTGTCTGTGATTTCAAACTCAAGTCCAGATATTATTATTCGCTTCGCTTGTTTCATTTTTATGTTCGACGAAATTTCGTTTCCCTCAGCAAAACATAATTGTTACAGTTAAACGTGACGAAAAAGATTTGAAATATTATATTGCACCAAGTAAAAGACTGACGCTACATAATCTTCCAACCAATATTTATCATCGTTTACAATATTGAATATGACGTAATAGCCAACATTCTGGAAAAGCCATATTATTGTCCGTGAGTTCAAACTCAAGTCGTGCTATTACATCCACTTTTGAATGAGTACCACTGGGAAGGGTATGAATCCCTCATCCAAATAGTACCACTACTGTTCTTCTACAAGGATAGAAGTGATATTAAATAAATCAAGAAGGTTGATTTGCCACGAAACAAAAGAAAACGAAACCTTTTCATAATTGTAATGCAATTATATGAGATATGATTGTATTTTCATCAAGATGACTCACAATTCACGTAGCTATATATATAGAATTAAAAATGCTGGTAACAATGGATGGCTCTGTGGCCTAATGGAGAAGGCGTCTGCCTCCGGAGCAGAAGATTGTGGGTTCAAGTCCCATCAGGGTCGCTCTCTAATTATTTTAATATGAATTATCGAGCATCACACCGTTCCTTGCGCACAATTCTACAGCAACGATTTCCCTAATATTTGTGACCTTGTGTCAGACGAAGCTTAGCTATATTTTATTTGATTCAAGCCCTCACTTGAAACAATTGTCTTAACGCAATTTTCACATTTTTTTCTTTTATGTTCGACCAAAAATAGGGTCGATAATTTTTTTCTAAAAATGACCATGCATTGAGAAAAGATCTCTAATAATAATGGACTCGCTTATTACGTCCAACGCGTTACCCACTGCGCCAGGGGGACTCTCCTAATAAATTCCGTAACATTTGTAACATGTGTATTGCATCTGGGAACATGTTTTTGAGTCAAACATAGTCTAAGATATATTTGAATTGAAAAGAAGGAAGTAAGATATACTATGCAAATCAATGACTAAATGAAACATACACCTTGAAAAACTGAAAAATGCATCTATATTAATAATTGGAAAGGGTTTGTCTGTTCATCCTCAATAGACAATCAAACAGTGTGATGTAGAACTACCAAATTTATTATTTCATTACATATAAATCCTATTGTTGTCTTTGCAATAAATAATACAAAAATAGAATTATTTGTATTATTCGGACTATTGTCATCATCTTTATTGTTATCTGTACAACGTTTCGTTTGATGTGTCCTCCGACCTTCTTCAGGTATTTCGTGTCGGACTCGGGAACCATCAAGGACTCGGGGACCTTCTTCTCGAAATAAGGAACCTTCTTGTCGTAATCGGGAACCATTACGGAACTTTGAACCAAACCCTTTATTTAGTCCACGGGGGTAACTTGAAGAAGGTTTCCGAGTACGAGATGGTTCCAGAGTCTGAGAAGGTTCCCGAGTCCGACAAGAAATACCTGAAGAAGGCCGTAGGGTACATCAGCCGAAACGTTGTACAGATAACAATGAAAATGAGGACAATAGTCCGATTAATCCAAATAATACTAATTATCAAGCATCATCTTAAAAATTCAGAGAAATAGTGTAGATAACAATAAAGATGAAGACAATAGTCTGAATAATACAAATAATACTAATTATCAAGCCTCATCTCAGAAATTCAGAGAAATACAAAAATATACTATAACAATCGATATAATACTTAATACTCATATCATTTGTTCGTATTTAATTCTACAGAAACTTTGAAATCAATAGAGTTGCATTGCATTGATTAGGACGGAAGATCAAAGTTACCAAAATATCTTCTGCAATTCACAATTTCAATATTTCAAATAAAACAAAGTTGTAAATTCTTTTTTTCTTTTTTTCAATTCCTTTTAATATTACGTTGGGCATCTAAGCGACGCGAGACCATTTTCATTTTAAAAATTGGGTGAAATAAAATGGGACAAAAAAAGAAATATGCCATTAAGCGACACCAGATAATCTGAATTTACATTGGATCTTATACAATTTG
Source organism: Doryteuthis pealeii (assembly GCA_023376005.1). Lineage (NCBI taxonomy): Eukaryota > Metazoa > Mollusca > Cephalopoda > Myopsida > Loliginidae > Doryteuthis > Doryteuthis pealeii. The sequence continues at coordinate 67,625 of CM042163.1, forward strand.
GACGGTCTCACTTTAACTGACAGAACATTTAGGAACACCAGTATTAATATATAGATAGGTTGGTTAAAGTCAAAGAAAGAAAAATAGATTTGGAATATATTATTGCACCAAGTAAAGCGTTGGCGCTACATAATCTTCCTGTCAACATTTCTCTTTATTTGACCCTGTGTAGCAAATGAAGTCGATTTTTATTGGAATACGTTGTGACACAGTAAGTCGTCCCATCGGGGTGTAATGGTTTGCTAGCTAGTCTCGCATATCTATTACTATTGAATAGCGAGTTTGATTCTCGCTGTATGTCTCATACTCTGTGACCTTGTGTCACATCCTACCCATGGCCAACGGATTGAGTAAATACCTACTTTGCGAGACAGTGTGTGCATGTGTCCAAAAAAAGAATACCTTTTCTAGTCTGTGAAACATGTTACCGTTCATTTATTTCATTATTCCAGTTGTATAACACAACACTAAAGTGCTTACCCTACACTCTCTAACTGAATGACAGGCCTCCTGGTCTCACAGTCATTTTTGGATATTTGAAAATGCTTTATTTTCATGAGATACCTATTTCATATATTATTTATATTCTTCGATCCATCTCACAAGAAACATCGATATATATAGCTTTAAAAATCACAGTGATATCGGATGTCCCTGTGGCCTAATGGAGAAGGCGTCTGCCTCCGGAGCAGAAGATTATGGGTTCGAGTCCCATCAGGGTCGTTGATAACAAATTTTAGCCTGATAGAGATATGTAGATTGGGCTTGGTTTGGTGATCGCATTGACAAGAAACGGACTGTTGGCAAGCGATGTTGACTTGTTGTGTTTTCGTTATCCAACCCAGGACTGTCTTCCTCTCTCTCTCTCTCTGTGTCTCTCCCCCTCTCTCTCTCAATATATATATATATCTTATCTTATTATAATGGAGATTGTGTGTTTTTCTGTCTGTAACCGAAACTATATTACTATTCAAGTCACAATTCCCTTAGTTATTAATGTCCCTTTCTCGATGATTTTATTTTTATTTAAACCTCAATTATTAATAAAATTGTTTTACATTATTAATACTGTTAACCATATCTACATGATATTTTCCACGTACCCCAATTGTACGGGTCAGGCACAAGGCCCTATTTATGTGGGACCACCCACAAGCCGAGACTCATGGGGTGGCAGGTGAAAAATTGCATCGATCCCGTCGGCATTCCCCCTCAAGGGGGGCGCCTCAGGCGCTGGGCAATAAACCCAGCCCTGCCCCTTTAAATCAAGGGGGCAGGTGTTGCCTGGGGGGATGGCCCCTGGGATCGACGCTGTTAATTATATCAATGGTCCAGAGGCCGAAGCCACTGTTGACCATATCTACATGATATTTACCGCGTACCCCACTTGTACGGGTCAGGCACAAAGTCCCTATTAACGTGGGACCACCCACAAGCCGAAGCTCATGGAGTGGCAGGTGAAAAATTGCGTCGATCCCGTCGGCATTCCCCCTCAAGGGGGGCGCCTCAGGCACTGGGCAATAAACCCAGACCTGCCCCTTTAAATCGAGGGGCAGGTATTGCCTGGGGGGATGGCCCCCTGGGATCGACGCCGTTAATTATATCAATGGTCCAGAGGCCGAAGCCACTGTAGACCAAATCTACATACTAACAACATGCAATTATATTTATATATACAACAAAATAGTGGTTTACAATGTGAACGGGAAGGCTAATTTGCATATTGATATTAAAAATTTGATTTTGATAAATATGTGCTTAGTATTATTGGTTTCTAACTGTTTGGTTTTATTTTAATGAATATAAGCAAAACTCTCTTCAATAAACCTTAAATGAAATCCATTAACAAGAAAAAATAACTGTCATTTTATTCTTTACTTACCCTTTTAACTAAATACTTAAATTAGAAAAAATAACAATGAAAGACGAGAGTGATGGAAGAGTAAGTTTCAATTGTTCTATTTATCGATTATACCTGCCCTCTGTTTCAAATCTTTTTATCTGCATTCTTATTTAGTTTCATTAGCCTTTCTAATTTGATATGATATTTTATTACATCAAAACCTAAATACTTGCACCCGAAGGGTGCATATATTTACTAGTATATATAAAGATAAATCTAATGAGTTAGATCGTAGCCCTGAAGAGCATTAAGCGAAACTAATAGTAGGTTCGTCTGACTCATTAGATTTATCTTTATTATTTGCTCTACTTAGGTATTGAGCACTTTTTGCTTATTAGCTTATTCTCCTAGCGGTTATATGAATATATATATATATATCTTATATACATATATATACATATAACTTGTTTTTTTCTTTTGGCCAAATACTGTACCAATAGATTACTTTTTGTTGGTACGACTATCTTGGTCTTTTCTTTTTTCCAAAAAAATTTTTCCTCCCCGGTTGATGTTTGGTAGTATATTTTTACAATCAAACTATTCGCTGTTTTTTTCTCACCGCGAGGATTTACCAACAGGCTTGGTATATTAAATTATATATATATATATATATATATATATATATATATATATATATATATATATATATATATATATACATACACACACACACACGTTTCATTGTTACTATAAGCTAATTTTATATATGATATATTATCACGATCCAACTCACAAGAAACATTGAAATGTATAGCCTTGAAAATTGTTATCGTTATGGATGTCCCTGTGGCCTAATGGAGAAGGCGTCTGCCTCCGGAGCAGAAGATTGTGGGTTCGAGTCCCATCAGGGTCGTTTTCTACTTTTTCTTAGACGAATTATCGAGGCACCATACCATTCCTACGTACATATATACATTGGTTTGTTGAATGCATAAGCGAGAGACAAACAGTAACCAAGCGTCGTTGAATATTTGTTTACGCTACCTCTCTCTCTCTCTCTCTCTCACACACACACATATATATAGCGTGGGTTAGAGTCGTGGAAAATGGACTCGTCGATTCGAGTTCAATTCGTAGATGAAGCTGTTGGCATTTCACATAGCGCTAATACCCCTGGGAAAGGTATGAATCCATATATTCTCCCTCCAGCTATGGGTTAAATAGTAGGGCAGACTGGGCCCTTCAGCCTTGGGTAGGTAACCAGTCTAGGAGAGGGATAACTCTGAATTCAAAATTCCTGAGGTCGGTCGTTCATTGGGTTTGTGGCAATCCTTGATGCACCAATTCTTTCCTATCGACTGTGCCAAAAAGTGTGGATGGTCCAACACAAGCCTTCACCACTATAAACAAATCACTGTGTGGGTGTTCATTGTGTGTGTGAACCCTCATGCATCGAAAATCGACGAGAGAGTCCATAGTATATATATATACTCATATTTCAGGTGTGGGAAAATACATTCACTACTTGACCTCATATATATATATATATATATATATATATATATATATATATATATATATCAGCGGAGGTCAAGTGGTGAATGTATTTTCACACCCCTGTTATATTGGGAGAATAAACATAAAAACAAGACTGATCAAAATTTGTAAGTATTTAATTTTATCTTAAGCTGGCACAAGGCTTTGGAAAATGAGCACTACGTGTGAATTGAACTCAGTCACCTCAGAAATTAGCTCATCAACGATTGCATTGTCTGATTTGGTGTTGACAGAACTAGTTGCCAATTTACCAACGATGCAAGTGTTTGAAGCGCAGTAAAAGTCCATATTTCAAATGCTGATTTTCGAGGAAAGCAGACTTTGAAGATTGACGCAACACAATCTTCCTGTCTCATACTTAACCTTTTGATCGACTGAAATAGTCACCAAAACTAGTTACGAATTTATCTCCAATGCAAGGCAGGACCTCCCACTCTGAAGATTGACGCAACACAATCTTCCTGTCTCATACGTAACCTTTTGGTCGACTGAAATAGTCACCAAAACTAGTTCATCAACCATTGCATAGTTGACTGAACTAGTTACCAATTTACCACCAATGCAAGGCAGGACCTCTCACTCTGAAGATTGACGCAACACAATCTTCCTGCCTCATACGTAACCTTTTGGTCGACTGAAATAGTCACCAAAAAACTAGCTCATCAACCATTGCATAGTTGACTGAACTAGTTACGAATTTACCTCCAATGCAAGGTAGGACCTCCCACTTTGAAGATTGGCGCAACACAATCTTCCTGCCTCATACTTAACCTTTTGGTCGACTGAAATAGTCACCAAAACTAGTTCATCAACCATTGCATAGTTGACTGAACTAGTTACCAATTTACCACCAATGCAAGGCAGGACCTCCCACTTTGAAGATTGACGCAACACAATCTTCCTGTCTCATACGTAACCTTTTGGTCGACTGAAATAGTCACCAAAACTAGCTCATCAACCATTGCATAGTTGACTGAACTAGTTACGAATTTACCTCCAATGCAAGGTAGGACCTCCCACTTTGAAGATTGGCGCAACACAATCTTCCTGCCTCATACTTAACCTTTTGGTCGACTGAAATAGTCACCAAAACTAGTTCATCAACCATTGCATAGTTGACTGAACTAGTTACGAATTTACCTCCAATGCAAGGCAGGACCTCCCACTTTGAAGATTGGCGCAACACAATCTTCCTGCCTCATACGTAACCTTTTGGTCAACTGAAATAACCTTGATAAATATCTTTATATAATCAGACAAAAAACTAAAAGTTTTTCATATATTGAAAAATCGTTTTTCTTTTTTGGTCTACACGAGGACACACGGACTTATGGCAAAAGTACGAAATATATATATATATATATTTTTACTTATGCCAATTCACACCACAAGGATAATAACGTCATAAGTAAGTGTTGATATCAAGTGCTCCTCACGTCTGCCAATCAAAAAAGGAAGAAAGAATTAAAAAAATCTAATTATGTTAAAATGCCGTAATGTCGCAGCAAAAATTGCGTCATTTAAAAAAAAAGAAAAGTAAAAAAAGAAAAAAGAAGTTATTCTAAATATAGCAAGCTCATTAGACAGTTAATTATCATAATAAAAATAAATAAAAACATTCGAATGAAATAAAAAATCTTTCCTTCTCCTAGTTGGTATACCAATGTGAAAGAGCCCAGTCTACCCTATTATTTACCCATAGCTGGAAGATGGATTCATGCCAAAGTAAAACACAAACTACCTCGTCCAGGATTTGAACTTGGGTCGCTGATTCCATTTCCTACAAGGATAGTTATTGTTGTATCGGCCGTTCCTACAGTGGAGAATATACACCGGTTCTCACTATAAATAGTGAGACACCGAGTGAAAAGGTTGTACTGTTACCGTTAACGGCAAGCTAGCCGTTCCTGTACCATTATTGTAAATACACTTGTCTTATTTTACCCTACCTCGACTTGACTTCTTTTTTACTGTTGGATTAACATCACAACAGTTATTATGGCACAAGCACCTCCAGCTAAATTCTTCGTGTTATAAGTCCATTTAGTATCCGGGTCACTCACCACAAACCAACACATTCCTGGAGAATAAAAACTGATTTCAAACCAGCAGTACCCCTTAAAAATTGACCTTGTGTCGGATCCTGTCAGTGACCGAAGAGTTAAGAAAAATACTCTATTTGCATACTCAGTGCGGGTTAAACTCACTACAGTAGTAATTGCCTGCTATGTAAGTTTACTAGACACTACTTTATGTTGTGTTGTGTAATGATTACAATTGTGGGAAATAAACCTGGTGAGGCGATTTCAAATCCTAGACAAAGCTGTTTCTATTTCACATAGCGCTAATAACCTTGTGAAGTGCATGCATCCAACTGTTCTTCCTACACCCATGGGTAAATATTAGGGCAGACTGAGCTCTTTAGCTTTGGTTAGGCGACCAGTTTAGGAGTAGGAAAACTCTGAATTCAAACCCGCTGCATGTATAAACTATTCTCGTGTAAAAAAATAAAAATAAACGAGATAAAATGAGATTTGGTTCGACATTGACGATAGCTGAAACAATTATCAAAACAATAAAAGGGGGATATTCGTCCAATTAATTCCAATTGTAAAACTTCAACATAGTCCACACCTGGACAAAACTTCAGAAATTTTTTGGGTGGCGATCCGTAATACAAAGCTAAAGAGCTCAGTCTACCCTAATATTTAGACCCACTGCCACCGCCTTCTGGCACTCATATGATAAAAAGGGGTTGAGGCTTGCCATAAGGGTAATAGGGTTGGTGAAATCATATAGGTGCTAGGGCTTGACGTGACCAGCCGATTGATCGGAGGGGGCCTCTCCGACCGCCCGTCTAGCCGAATATAGGGCCAAAGTGGAGTATTGCATGTCATGAACTGCTCATCCACCTGGGCTCTATCCTTAAGCATCACGGGTCGCCACCCACGGCCAACTGGTGGCTCCATTGGGGGAGTCTTACCCCTCTGCAGAGGTGCAGTCGGTGCATTCTAACGCCCCATCCGACAGGGCGGAGGGTGTTTGGTATCAGTTATGTAGCTTTGTATTTTGTTCAATTTACTCATTCTATCAAATTGTAAATTTTTATTTCTTTACTGGTGTATTTTGTAGATGTATTTCGTGGATGTATTTTATATCGGATTCATAATTTTCGATATATTTTTATTTCTCTAAAAAAGGATAAAATTTCATCCATGTTAGTATTTTCAAAAAGATCCTTCAAATTATTTGCGTTGAAATGAATGTTTAATCTAAATACATATGAATATTTTCATTATTATTGTCTTCTGTCTATAAATCATCCTAGCACAAGATCGATTTCTGACCATTGGACATTTGAGTTCGATCCTCATTAAATCCGTCAATATTTGAACAAATTGGTGTGCAGTCAGTCGAAGAATCCATTGTTGTTGGATTTATATGAAGAGTTCATTACATCAATGGGCGATCCATTATTTTGGATTTTTGCCAGAATAAATTTAGCTGAATAAATATCGATATTCGATATTTGGCTATTTCACATTAAGAAGTCTGGTGGACATCTGCTATAGAACAATGGATGGCACGTTAGTCTGCCAGACCACAGTCGCTTTGTATTGGTTGGTTGGTTGGATTTTACGGCATGTCAACCCTTGTTGGGTTATTTTATGCCAAAGATGTTTTGTGTTATTTCTTCTTTTTTCTTTTTAAACTCATTTTTTAAAACACATTTTCAAAACTATTTTTCTATTCAACACATAGATGGGACCATAACAAGTACTACCATTTACGGCATGTCAACCCTTGTTGGGTTATTTTATGCCGAAGATGTTTTGTGTTATTCCTTCCTGAAGGGTACTCAATTTTTTTCTTTTTAAACTCATTTTTTAAATCACATTTTCAAAACTATTTTTCTATTCAACACATAGATGGGACCATAACAAGTACTACCATTTACGGCATGTCAACCCTTGTTGGGTTATTTTATGCCGAAGATATTTTGTGTTATTCCTTCCTGAAGGGTACTCAATTTTTTTTCTTTTTAAAATCATTTTTTAAAATCACATTTTCAAAACTATTTTTCTATTCAACATATAGATGGGCCCATAACAAGTACTACCATTTACGGCATGTCAACACTTGTTGGGTTATTTTATGCCGAAGATGTTTTGTGTTATTCCTTCCTGAAGGGTACTCAATTTTTTTCTTTTTAAACTCATTTTTAAAATCACATTTTCAAAACTATTTTTCTATTCAACACATAGATGGGACCATAACAAGTACTACCATTTACGGCATGTCAACCTTGTTGGGTTATTTTATGCCGAAGATGTTTTGAGTTATTCCTTCCTGAAGGGTACTCAATTTTTTTCTTTTTAAACTCATTTTTTAAAATCACATTTTCAAAACTATTTTTCTATTCAACACATAGATGGGACCATAACAAGTAGTGCCATTTACGGCATGCCAACCCTTGTTGGGTTATTTTATGCCGAAGATGTTTTGAGTTATTCCTTCCTGAAGGGTACTCAATTTTTTTCTTTTTAAACTCATTTTTTTAAATCACATTTTCAAAACTATTTTTCTATTCAACACATAGATGGGACCATAACAAGTACTACCATTTACGGCATGTCAACCCTTGTTGGGTTATTTTATGCCGAAGATGTTTTGTGTTATTCCTTCCTGAAGGGTACTCAATTTTTTTCTTTTTAAACTCATTTTTTAAAATCACATTTTCAAAACTATTTTTCTATTCAACACATAGATGGGACCATAACAAGTACTACCATTTACGGCATGTCAACCCTTGTTGGGTTATTTTATGCCGAAGATGTTTTGTGTTATTCCTTCCTGAAGGGTACTCAATTTTTTTCTTTTAAACTCATTTTTTAAAATCACATTTTCAAAACTATTTTTCTATTCAACACATAGATGGGACCATAACAAGTACTACCATTTACGGCATGTCAACCCTTGTTGGGTTATTTTATGCCGAAGATGTTTCGTGTTATTCCTTCCTGAAGGGTACTCAATTTTTTTCTTTTTAAACTCATTTTTTAAAATCACATTTTCAAAACTATTTTTCTATTCAACACATAGATGGGACCATAACAAGTACTACCATTTACGGCATGTCAACCCTTGTTGGGTTATTTTATGCCGAAGATGTTTCGTGTTATTCCTTCCTGAAGGGTACTCAATTTTTTTCTTTTTTAAACTCATTTTTTAAAATCACATTTTCAAAACTATTTTTCTATTCAACACATAGATGGGACCATAACAAGTACTACCATTTACGGCATGTCAACCCTTGTTGGGTTATTTTATGCCGAAGATGTTTTGTGTTATTCCTTCCTGAAGGGTACTCAATTTTTTTCTTTTTAAACTCATTTTTTAAAATCACATTTTCAAAACTATTTTTCTATTCAACACATAGATGGACCATAACAAGTACTACCATTTACGGCATGTCAACCCTTGTTGGGTTATTTTATGCCGAAGATGTTTCGTGTTATTCCTTCCTGAAGGGTACTCAATTTTTTTCTTTTTAAACTCATTTTTTAAAATCACATTTTCAAAACTATTTTTCTATTCAACACATAGATGGGACCATAACAAGTACTACCATTTACGGCATGTCAACCCTTGTTGGGTTATTTTATGCCGAAGATGTTTCGTGTTATTCCTTCCTGAAGGGTACTCAATTTTTTTCTTTTTAAACTCATTTTTTAAAATCACATTTTCAAAACTATTTTTCTATTCAACACATAGATGGGACCATAACAAGTACTACCATTTACGGCATGTCAACCCTTGTTGGGTTATTTTATGCCGAAGATGTTTTGTGTTATTCCTTCCTGAAGGGTACTCAATTTTTTTCTTTTTAAACTCATTTTTTAAAATCACATTTTCAAAACTATTTTCTATTCAACACATAGATGGGACCATAACAAGTACTACCATTTACGGCATGTCAACCCTTGTTGGGTTATTTTATGCCGAAGATGTTTCGTGTTATTCCTTCCTGAAGGGTACTCAATTTTTTTCTTTTTAAACTCATTTTTTAAAATCACATTTTCAAAACTATTTTTCTATTCAACACATAGATGGGACCATAACAAGTACTACCATTTACGGCATGTCAACCCTTGTTGGGTTATTTTATGCCGAAGATGTTTCGTGTTATTCCTTCCTGAAGGGTACTCAATTTTTTTCTTTTTAAACTCATTTTTTAAAATCACATTTTCAAAACTATTTTTCTATTCAACACATAGATGGGACCATAACAAGTACTACCATTTACGGCATGTCAACCCTTGTTGGGTTATTTTATGCCGAAGATGTTTCGTGTTATTCCTTCCTGAAGGGTACTCAATTTTTCTTTTTAAACTCATTTTTAAAATCACATTTTCAAAACTATTTTTCTATTCAACACATAGATGGGACCATAACAAGTAGTGCCATTTACGGCATGCCAACCCTTGTTGGGTTATTTTATGCCGAAGATGTTTTGAGTTATTCCTTCCTGAAGGGTACTCAATTTTTTTCTTTTTAAACTCATTTTTTAAATCACATTTTCAAAACTATTTTTCTATTCAACACATAGATGGGACCATAACAAGTACTACCATTTACGGCATGTCAACCCTTGTTGGGTTATTTTATGCCGAAGATGTTTTGTGTTATTCCTTCCTGAAGGGTACTCAATTTTTTTCTTTTTAAACTCATTTTTAAAATCACATTTTCAAAACTATTTTTCTATTCAACACATAGATGGGACCATAACAAGTACTACCATTTACGGCATGTCAACCCTTGTTGGTTATTTTATGCCGAAGATGTTTTGTGTTATTCCTTCCTGAAGGGTACTCAATTTTTTTTCTTTTTAAACTCATTTTTTAAAATCACATTTTCAAAACTATTTTTCTATTCAACACATAGATGGGACCATAACAAGTACTACCATTTACGGCATGTCAACACTTGTTGGGTTATTTTATGCCGAAGATGTTTTGAGTTATTCCTTCCTGAAGGGTACTCAATTTTTTTCTTTTTAAACTCATTTTTTAAAATCACATTTTCAAAACTATTTTTCTATTCAACACACAGATGGGACCATAACAAGTACTACCATTTACGGCATGTCAACCCTTGTTGGGTTATTTTATGCCGAAGATGTTTTGTTTTATTCCTTCCTGAAGGGTACTTAATTTTTTTCTTTTTAAACTCATTTTTTAAAATCACATTTTCAAAACTATTTTTCTATTCAACACATAGATGGGACCATAGCAAGTACTACCATTGAGGGTCAGAGTGGACCAGGGAGTAATGGCGAAGAAGGGGTACTCCACATTTCCAAGAGCTCCAGAATTTGAACTTCATCCTAATATATATTTACCAAAACCCCTCTGTACGAGCAGGATATGACACAAGGTCAATTTCTTAAGCGGAGTTCAACAGGTTTGAATTCAGAGTTTTCCTTCTCCTAGACCGGTTGCCTAACACGTGTTGGCATTTCATTAAACCATTTTTATCCATACAACATTTTCTTTCTTTTATTTACTCATATTGTTGGATTCATTTCCATTTTCAATATATATATATATATATATATATATATATATATATATATATATATATATATATATATATATATAAAAACACATTTTTTTGTGATGAAAAAAAAAATACAGTGCTCAATCACAAATTGTGAGAGCTAATATTTATTTAATTTGCTGAGTTTTTATAGATCAATGTTTATTATAAACAGCTACCCAGGTTTCATGCCTAGGGGCAATCATCAGGCCGTTGAGTTAGATCCCATGGTGTTTGTTGAAAATCTTTACTTAATGTCACATTCTGGACCGTAAATAACGTCGGTTACTTCAGCGGACGCTATTGTACTTCGGATTTATTAAAAATTTAAATTTTTTAATGGATTTTCGACAAAGGAACAACACCATCCACCTTTGTATTATGTTGGAAAAAATTTAAAAGACTCTACCATATATATAAAAAAATTTTTTTTTGAAAACATATACATCCTTTATCAAACGGAATTAATTTAAAAATAAAAAATAAAAAAATTTTTTTCAAAAGAAAAATTTTTTCTATTTTTATCAAATAAAGGGAGGTAACTTCGTTGGCATTGTTACAAAAAAATGCAACTTTTGAAAAAAATTTAAATTTTTAATAAATCCGAAGTACACTAGCGTCCGCGGAAGTAACCGACGTTATTTGCGGTCCAGAATGTGACATTAAGTAAAGATCTTCAACAAACACCATGGGATCTAACTCAACGACCTGATGATTGCCCCTTGGCATGAAACCTGGGTAGCTGTTTATAATAAACATTGATCTATAAAAACTCAGCAAATTATATATATATATATATTATATATATATATATATATTATTAGTGGTATGTTTTTAGCCGAGGCTGTTTGCATTCCACAAAGTGCTAATGCCCTTTGGGAAAGGTATGAATATTATAAGAAGAACTCTGAATTGAAATCAGTTCAACCCCGCTGAAAAAATTAGTGGTATGTTTTAGCCGAGGCTGTTTGCATTTCACAAAGTGCTAATGCCCTTTGGGAAAGGTATGAATATTATAAGAAGAACTCTGAATTGAAATCAGTTCAACCCCGCTGAAAAAATTAGTGGTATGTTTTAGCCGAGGCTGTTTGCATTTCACAAAGTGCTAATGCTCTTTGGGAAAGGTATGAATACGTTAAGGAGAACTCTAATTGAAATCAGTTCAACCCCGCTGAAAGAAATTGACCATGAGCCACACCCTACTCGTTTGGAAGGGTTGGCATATATATTGTTTTAAAAAAGTAGAATCAGAAAGACCAATATTCTTGTATCGATTGCCTTACACTAAGGAAACCAATTCCACAGAAAGAATTCCGTTTTTAGGGATCGTAAAAAATAAAAGCTAACGACTCTTTAACGTTTTGTGCCTTTCCGGTAAAATGTCAGAGCGACCCTCGATGAAGGAAGACATTATAGAAACGGGAGTAGAATATGCTTGATTATGTCTTTGATATTGGTGAGCTGTGGGTGGGGGTCTGCTTTGTTGCGATTGGTGCGTTCCCTACGAGGTCAGTAATCGAGACCAAATGAAGTGAAGATTTCAAATGCCGATTCTTAAGGCACACAGTCACACTTTGTAAATTAGCGGAGCATATGATTCTTATTCCCATTTTCTCTTGTGGTAAGCAAAATTACACAGCATTATCTCCTCCCATCTATCTCTATCCATTCATCCCTCTCTCTTTATCTATCTATCTGTCTATCTACATATCTCTTTCTCTCTCGCTCCCTCTATATCTCCTTATCTCTCCCCTCTCTTTATTATATATATATATATATAATATATATATTATATATGTGGTGTGTGTGTGTGTGTGTGTGTATATATATATATATATATATATATATATATATAAGTAGTCAAACAATGTGTTTGAAAATGGCGAAGGCCGACAATTTGTGGGAGACTATGTGCTTAATTAAAGTCATACCTAATTTTGTTAATTAATTAATTATAATTAAATGAATTAGGCGTGCATATCGATTGAAATGTAAAGCGTAAACAAATCGAGAAAAAGTCAATCTCTGTATGTACATTTCAGCCCATTAGGCCTCATCAGCCTGGGCTGAAATGTACATACAGAGATGATTTTTTCTCGATTTGTTTACGGTGACTTACCGGTGAATATGGTCACGATGGTTAGATGGTGCAGAATTCAGGGTGGTAAGTCAGCGATATAACAAATACAAAGTGCCCAATACGTTAGTAGAGCAAATTCATTACAATATAGGTACAAGTGATAACCTACTCGAGTTTCACCATAAGGATCTTCAGGGTTAAATCCACTGAATTAATCGAGATACCGATTAATACAGTCGACTACACGATGAACACACACGTGTAGTTGACTGTAATTAATCGGTATCTCGATTAATTCAGTGGATTTAACCCTGAAGATCCTTATGGTGAAACTCGAGTAGGTTATCACTTGTACCTATATTGTAATATATATATATATATATATATATACTAACACACACCACACACACACACACACATATATATATATATATATATTAATAATATATATATAATATATATATATATGAGATACTCTCACCACAGGGTTAATCCAAATTACTAAGTGCTGATAATCAACAGTAAAGCGTTAATTTTAATATTTTTAGTTATTTGTTCAATGTATTTGACTTATGTTTTATTGTAAGTAAGTATTGTAGATATATTAAATGTTATCTTTAATCCTTGGTGTTCTTAATCGAATTGAATCCCGAATAATCTACGCTATCAGCTAATTTCCTAAAAAACTGGTCTTGCATTTTCCTTCAGTGCTTCGTATTTTATTTAGACGTTAAAACATAACAGGAACGCAAATAAAAAGTCGATTCCATAATATTTTCCTCTGAATGGCTTGAAAAATGATGCTATTAATAAACCTTAAGGATTTGGAGAGGATCTGCAAAGAGGAGTGGGATCTGTAAAACTTGGTAACCAACTACAGGAAACATCTAGTTGCTGTGTTTTCTAACAAGGGTTTTTTCATCAAATACTGAGTTATGTTTTACTATGGGGAACAATATTTATTTTTTTCAATAGAAAACCAATAAATGTTCAAAAATAAATATAATGTGATTTTCTAGATTTAAAAAATATTCACCCATTTTCAAGATGGACCTACCCTGAAAATTATAGACTCTTCCAATTTTTGTAAGGTGGCAAACTCAGAAAATCAGCAGGGGATGAAATACTTATTTTCTCTACTGTATGTGGCTATTCTTTTTCTCATAACATATTGAATATTTGTGTTACATAGTTAGTAGATCCCTAATGATTTTATAAGGTATTGTAGAAATCATAATGGCGATTAGTATAGCTGATGGCCTTGAGAGTGAGTGACAGCGTTTGATCTCACTCTGACCTTGCCTTGCGGGGATGAATCGTGAGCACCTGAACCCCATAGAAGGCCCTCTTCCGGTTTAAGGAGTAAGCAACTCAGTTAGTCAGTTAGAAGTTAGAAACCGAGCTAGCAACATGTAAGTCTGACTGCGCAGAATGTCTGGTTGGGGATTTATAAATAAAGTAACATCAACATAAATCGAAGTCTTGTGTTTATTACCAAAAACTAACAATGACACAGGGCTTCTGATAAGGAGTGATCCCCAACAGAAACCAGACCCGAAGTCCCCAAGAAACACCACGACAAGACCAGACTAAGATGATAGAAGAAGAACCAAAGAAGAATAGACGACCAGAGTAAGAAGTAAGAAAGGTATATAACATTATATGCTGATTTGGTAACGTGAAAAGTCAGTATATAACATTTGTACACGAGTCTGTCTTACAGATTTATTTTAATAATATCCCCGGGATCGAACTCTTTATCAACTGCTTAACGCCCTAATATCTTTTCTGTCTAGCTGTACCAGAAAATAAAATTCAAGAACAATCCTAAAGACTATCTTTCCACTGGTTGTAGTATCGTTAGGGTGAACCATAGCAACAGATGGCGACACTAAGTGCCTTGCATCTTTCGAGTTAGAGTCACTTTCTTGGTGGATGGAAAACGTAACCGGATATGCGTAAACTTTGTCGACTGACACATGCCACATGGGACAAATTGGTGAAGAAATAAAAGGGAGAGTCCAAATTCTTCTTCTTCACAGATGGGATGGTCTGATCGACAGCTGGTCAATTATCTGAAACTGAGACAACTTTCCTTGTTTGCACAAGATTATAAATTCGATACTATTTCAGACATTGTTACATACCGTTACACAACAAAAAATCTAATGGTAGACATATTTGCTTCATTTTATATTATTATTGGATCCTTTCCGTTCACTAAGGACGATGGCGTAGTGTCCAAAAATCTTTTTTATCTGCATCTGCGCAAGTGAGCCAATTCTTGAGTGACAGTCTTTGGTGCACTGAATGCACACAAATTGTGATGTTTTCTGTGGCTGCTGGTTTGTCTCTCTTTTTCTGGTTCTCTTTTCTGTCGAGGCTACTCTCCTCTCCGCCTTACCCCTCTCGGTGCCTTGCTTAACTTTAAGGCACCAGGCCGCGCTATTTTTTGCATCTACCTCCCACATGTTTGTGTCAATATGGCATATTCTCATAGCTCTCCTGCAGACATCTTTAAATCATAGACGCGGTCTACCAACCGATCGGGAGCCTTTTACTAATTCGCCCCACAAAAGATCTTTTGGGATGCGTCCATTTTCCATTCTTCTGACATGTCCAAGCCAACGAAGGCGCCTCTCACAGAGAATGGAGAACATGCTGTTCATGTCGGCGCAATCCAGCACGACTGTGTTGGGCATTTTATCCTGCCAACAAATGTGTAGAATACGTCGTAGACAACGGAGATGGAAACTATTGAGTTTCCTTTCGTGTCTTGTATATGTTGTCCACGCTTCGCTACTGTAGAGAAGTGTACTGAGAACACACGCTTTGTAGACATTTTGTAGTTACTGTTTGCATCATTTAGTAACTTATAAAAAGATACTGAACATTTTTGCATCGAAAACGCACATACAAAGATTTGGTTGACTGATTGGTTTTAACGGCATGTCAAGCCATCTAGGGTTATTTTTTGACTAAGGGTTAGGGAATCGTGTTCATTGAAAATGGATCTGCACGACTAGCTCGTTAACCATTACACCACGATGACAGATCCATTATTATTGAATAGCGAGATCGATCCTTGCCGGAGACCCCATACTTGCAACCTAGTGTCAAATCATACCCATGGTGAACGGGTTGGGTAAATAACATATTCTATCGTGATATAATGGTTAGGAAGCTAGTCTCGCAGATCCATTACTACTGAATAGCGAGTTCGATCCTTCATTGAAGCCTCATACTTGTGACCTTGTGTCACATCCTATCCGTGGGGAACGGTTTGAGTAAATACTAACTAAGATAAACATAAATTATCAGAAAGTGACAAAATGCAAGAACAACAGAGATGTGTCCTGGGTATAACGTTAAACTTCATCTAATGCTGAAATTTCAATTCTGGACCTCTGGGTAGTGTGGGGTACACCTTCATCGCCATCACTTCCTGGTCCCCCCTGACACTGATTGGTAGTACCTGTTAGTGTCCCAACTATGGGTTGATTTGTTTTGTTTTACGGCATATCAACCTCAGTGGGTCATTTAATGCCGATAAAGTTTTGAAATAAATCAATTCTTAATGGATAATACAATTGTTTTTATAAATACATTTTTCTATTTAACCCATAGATGGGACCCTAACAGGTACTACCACTCCGGGTCAGAGTGGACCAGGGAGCAATGGTGATGAAGGGGTGCTCCCACATTCCCCAAACCTCAAAACTGGAACCTCACCATCAGATAGAGTTTAACGTCATTCCCAGGACATGTAGATCCGCAGACACCGCTTCTAGCACCCATATGAATAAAATATTAAAAGCTCGGACTTGCCATAAGGGCAATAGGGTGAAAATCCATATCGGTTTGAACTAATCAAAAGTTGAACTAGACACAATAGTGTAAAATATTGCAATCTACACAAAAATAATGTTCGAGTACTAGAAGAATGATACTCAAACAAACCATCTCGCATAAAACACATAAATCTAGACATAAAAGAACGGAGTTGACATGCGTAAAATAACATCACGAAGAAAGCATTGAAAACCCACCGAAAAAAAAATAATCAAAAGCTTCGCTAAACTCGGCAATAAAATAACCCCACAAGGAGAATCATCGCGCTAATAATCACCAAAAGAATTGACACTCTCACACAGATTGATATAATAACAAAACTCTCGATAATAATAAACCTACACAAGGCTACATCCCGTAAAAATCTTCAAAAAATCAAAAAATGATAATAGAAAATGAAGAAAAGAACAGAGATTTCATGAAAAGACGAGCAAGAATGACGAGTAATGAATATAGGATAGAAACGATGCGAATTAGTAATGAAAGATTAATTAATTAATCTCATTCATTCATATAACAAATCATTCAGCTAATACACACGTTATTTACAAGCTCTGTGACATGACGAGAAATTGTCCCCCCCCTGAAATAGAAGAAAACATAACCACGTTGGCCGGCGCCTTTCGTCTCACCTGTGTTATAGCGCTTTCTCCCTCCTCTACCCCTTGTGGCTCCTTCTCCACCCCTCCTTCTCCTACTCGGTTCGTTTTGCTTCTTCTTTTGTGGTTCATTTTCCCCTCTCCCTCCCCGTCTTATTTCTTTTTGTTGTTCTTTTTTGTTTTTCTTTACTTAATTAAAATAATGTTCTTTTTTTGTTTCTTCTCTCCTTTCTCTCTTTAATCTGCTCGTCTTTGGTGTCGTTTAAAATCCCAATTCTACATCCCATTTATCTTTCTCAAATTGCTTACACCAAAAAATTCACTTTATCATTGCCCCTACCCTCCCCTAAATACTTTGTTACTTTCACCAATCTCTTCTGCCATTCTTTAAAAAAAATCCGCTCCGCGAATTTTAATAATATCTGCCTTTTTTTCTTCTACTAAAAATTAGTTCATGCTCCCCACACCCGCCTTAATAAATCTCCAACCCAAATGTCCTCTTCTTACATTAAAATATTTTTTTTCTTAACATACCAACCTTTTTTTTATTCCTCTATGCTTCTGGGGTTTTTTTAAATTTTATATTTATTTAATATTTTTTTCAAAAAAAAAAGTAGAAAGAAGGATAGAAAATAAAGAGTTTGCATTTGAAACACGCAGAAGAGATTTTAATGAGAAAGGTTAAAGATGCGGATATTAGTCTGAAAAATTATTGAACATTCCATGAATTTACACCAATTGATAATGAGAAATATATCTGTGTATTGATTGTTGATCAGGAATGAGATGAAATCATTATAGAAGAAAAAACTTCATTGATCTTCACTCATTCATTCTTTTAAAATAGAAACAAAAAATCCATCCTATATATATACCAACTATCTCCCAAAAATGGGTAATGGTAGGACGACGGACCTTAACCTGGTAGGAATACATATGAGAAAAAAACGGAATTCATCCTGTTTAACTCTTCTTAAGAAATGTGACCTTGTTTTGGTCCGCTTGTCAGTAGGTTCTGAAATAAATGTATATCACTATTTTCAAACTCTATTCTTATTCTAAAGATTCAATAAAAATAGATTACAGAAAAAATATTCCCGAATCAAAACGTGACTAGAATTAATACTCATATTTTTGTAAAAGTATGAAAATATCATTCTTGCTCGCCTGACCGAGTAAGCAACATTGTGTCCAAGGAGCTCTCCAATGCAACACCTGCTCACATTTAAATGACGGCTTCTTCTCTCTTCTTCCCTTCTTCTACTCTTCTTCTTCTTCTTCGCAGTCTTCTTCGCAGCTCTCATTCACACGCTTGCATTGATGTTGGTGTGTCAAAAAAAAAACATAATATAATATAATATAAGAGATTTAAAATAAAGAAAAAAGAGATAAGAAGATTATAAAAAAAGAAGAAGAAAAGGGATAATATAATAATATAATTAATAATAACTATAAATATATTAATAGAAAGAAGAAGATAAATAAAATGAGAAATAAAAAAAATAATAATATAAATAAAATAATAAAATAAGAAAGA
>CM042163.1:86791-89291 GCA_023376005.1 Doryteuthis pealeii
AGAGAGATAGAAGAGAGAGAGGGGGGTGGATTCACCTAAAAAAAAATAAAAAAAGGGTAATAAGAAAATAAACAAAAGGTATATAAACGACGGGAGTACTTAAACCAAGACAACTTTTCGAACAAAAGCATTCCAATTCTGATCACAAAATAAAAAATAAAAAAGAATAAAAAAGGTAAGAAATGGCCATTTAAGAATTTTCAGGTATTGAGTTGATCTCAACAAAACTTTCATTTCAAAGAGAAATAAATCCTATACAACATTTTCGTTTTTTTTTTTAAAGGAGAGAAATGAAAAAAAAAAAAAGAATAAACCTTTCACAATTCAAGTTCGATCCTCAAATTCCCACGAAACTCTCAATTTAAATTTGGCATTTAAGAAGTGCAAATCAGATGCAGTTTTTTAAAAATAAAATAACAGATAATAACAACTTGTTTATGTGGTTTGGTTGGTTTGGTTGGTTGGTTGATTGATTTTAACGAGCATATCAACTATCTGGGGTTATGTCATGCATAACGGTTTAGGAAATAATACCTATTGTTGTATTTATATTTATACTTTTTAGTAATGTGGTTTTTAACATTGTGTTAGCAATATTGGGGTGATTTTAATGTTGTATGGTATTGATTAAGTTCAAATAGCACGTGGCGGATAACCTGCCCTCATCAGCTGTCAACTAGGAGTGATAACACAGTCCTGTCTTAGGCTAACCGAAAACTGTGTTATACTCCTAGTTGACAGGTGATGAGGGCAGGGTATCGCAGTGCTATCACACGTTGTATGAGAAAAAAGAAAAGCATTATTCGGGGATTATGGTGGTATGGTAATTGCTTAAGTTTCATGTCTATATTTCTCTGATATATTTCCCTCAAAAAGGACAGAATGCCTCCAAGTTTGAACATTTTTGGAAGATCGATTTTTATACATGTCTAATAGATTTCTTCTTAGGAAGAGAACTGTGCCAATTAAGAAGGGTCAGGAGCAATTCTTTACATAAAGAAGATTCAAATTCCTTAGAATACTTAGAATACGCATGTTTGTATACTTTGCAGAATTGGTACAATCCACCGGAAGTAAAAAGGGGTGTTCTGGGTATGAAACTAAAACTGCATCGAAACATGGTGAGGCTCCCTCGTCTAGAGATACTGGAAAGTGTGGCTGTGTGGTATAACGCGTAATTATTACAACTGGCGCTCCACATACATCGGCGAACAGGTATGCATCCAAACTAACACCCCACCCCTCTCTCTACTCTCTCTCTCTCTCTCTCTCTCTCTCTCTCATCTTCTCCAGTTAATGGGTAAATAGAAGAGCAGACTGGGCTTGTTTAACCTGGCTAGTAACCGGTCTCGGCGAGACGAGTTCAATCCTGGACGAGGTTTGTTTTTGCATTTCACATAGCACTAATAGCCTTGGGAAACTATTCTCCTTCCAGCTACGAGTAAATAGTAAGCAGACTGGTATCTTTTAACCTTGGTTAAGCAACCGTCTAAGAGAAGGAAACCATTAAATTCAAACCTATTAAACTCTGCTTAAGAAATTGACCTTGTTGTCACAAGTCCTGCTCGTGCGGTAGAGGTTCGGTAAATATATACTAGGTTTTTAATTTGATAAACATTAACTATCTCTCTTCAGATCTTAACTCCTTTTTAAAGTAGTTTTCACTCTTAACTGACGCCACAAAAATGTGGTTTTAACACCCTCAAGAAGTGTTCACTCTTAATGCCGAGGACATTATCGTTTTCGGGTTGTTCATTTTTTGTTTTCTTTTTTCTTGAAGTTTTTTAAATTCATACTCAACAATTCAATTTACAAGATCGCACACTCCTTGTGGTAATCTTTCAAATGCTTCGTCTAAAACAAGGCTTTTTTTAATAGAAACTCATTGCACATTCGATTTTCCGGTTGCGCCGGGGTCAGCGAGCTTCGGCCGCTGGACTTGTCGAGAGTTTGAATAACGGCGTCGATCCGCAGGGGGCTATCCACCCCAGGCGACGATGCATTTTTTGTTCTTTCCCACCATGAGCCTTCGGCTTGTGGGTGGGCCCACGTTAAAACTGTGCATACCTCTTTACCGGCACTATATATCTATATGTATATACTTTCTTTTACTTCTTATTCTTTGTCGTCTATTCTTCTGCCGGTATATCTTCTAAGGTCTGGTCTTCTTGGGGATTCCGGTCTGTCTCTGTTGGGGATCACTGCTTCTCAGAAGCCTGTGCTATTGTTAGCTTTTAGTAATAACAACAAGACTTCGATTTACGATGATGTTAATATTCCATAAACCCCCAGACCAGACAATGCGCGCGGATCCTTACATCTTGCTAGCTTCGCTTCTAACTCTAACTGTAACTGACTGAGTTGCTACACCTTAAGCCGGAAGGGGGCTTTCTATCGCCTTCCAGTTCTCACGATCATCCACAAGACCGCAAGGTCAGAGTGAGGTCAAGCATTGTCACTCTCTCCTCAAGGCCATCAGCTGCACTACTAATGATTTCTA
>CM042163.1:91791-106791 GCA_023376005.1 Doryteuthis pealeii
TTTTTAGGGTTAGGGTTAGGGTTTAGAGTTAGGGTTTTAGGGTTAGGGTTTAGGGAACCACTTTTGACTGATAAATTATTTATTTATTTATTGATCTACTTGTTAGGTGTTAGGGTTTAGGGTTAGTTTTAATGGGATAAATAAACAATTATCAAGTCGAGAGTGGTTCCCTTTGTTTAATGTTTTAGAATTATAGGAAAATACCCTAATTTCATATAAATGTATTTTTCTAGATACAACTCAAAAAGAACATCGATATCCAGTATATTTCAAGAGCGTTTGTTCTAACGTCTGGTCCTGTGGTAATGGAGAAGGCGTCTGCCTCCGGAGGCAGAAGCATTGTGGGTTCGAGTCCACCGGATCGTTTTTAGCTATGAATTTTCGACCTTTTCATAGGCACCTGGCAAAATAAAAAGTGGGGAATCATTCGACTGCAGTGATTGTACGCATCTTTCTGATTGTCAGATACAGCTAAAAGAACTTTAATGTTATTGGTCTTCTCACTAGAAGCAATTGGCTTTGCTTGTTTCATTTTTTTATATTCGACGAAATTTTCGTTGCTCTTCGGTAGAATAAATAAACATTACAGTTAAAGTGTCGAAAAAAGATTTGAAATAGTGTATTGCGGTTTTGGGCAAGATCTGTTGTAACCGGAACTACGTCACTGTTTACGTCACATTACCCTCAGGAATTGCAAAGGTTTATCAATGAGTATCTAATTTATTGGTCAAAATCGTTACTACATTGAATAAATCTATTTATTAACGATGTCTCTATGAAAATCTGAGTTAGATTTGCCTCAAAACAGCCATGTTATTAATGCGTTTTAAAATTCCTGCAATGTGTTTTTATATATATTAAGAAATAAAGGTTTACATGGATATAGGTGTGGTTAATTTGAATTCTGGTTTTAACAAAAATAAATAAATAATTATTAATAAATAATTACTTGGTGTTATTGATCTCTAATATTATTGTTTTATTCTCCAATGTATTACGCCCTTTCTTGGGCTAGACGGGCGGTCAGAGAGGCCCCCTCCAATCAATCGGCTGGCCACGACAAGCCCTAGCATCTACGTGAGTGCCCCTATTGCCTTTATGGCAAGCCCCAACCCTTTTTATCATATGGGTGCTAGAAGGTAGTGGCTGAGGGTCTACATGTCCTGGGAATTACATTAAACTCTGTCTGATGGTGAGGTTCCAGTTTTGGAGGTTTGGGGAATGTGGAGCACCCCTTCATCACCATTTCTCCCTAGTCCACTCTGACCCGGATTGGTAGTACCTGTTAGGATCCCATCTATAGGTTAAATAGAAAAACACGATTTTATAAACAAAATTTGATTATCCATTAAGAATGAATTTATTTCAAAACTGTATCAGCATTAAATGACCCACTGAGGTTGATATGCCGTAAAACAAACCAGACCAAACCAAAACGACATATTAAAATCAATCCTATGAATGATTTTATATAGAAACCACTCAAAATATAATTAAAATATGTGTAATCCTTTTATATGTATTCTTATTTAATTTCGTTAGTCTTTGTAATTTAATATATTTTATTATGCTAAAACTTAACTACTGATACTCGGAGGGTGCATATTTTTGCTAGTGCTATATAGCATTAATAGTAGAAAATGATTCGAATTATTAGAATCGATATTCATACAGAATTGGGAGTCCGCATTAAACAAAATATATTTTATCTTGGGGGTAGGACTCCTAAAATGCATTTGATATAGGCACAACCTCAACGCCTTAGTGGATCCACAGACACGTAATACTTAGCTGTGATATCTACACTTCAAACCAGTACCAATAGCCTATTGATAATTATTAGTAGAGGGCACCCGACCAATAGGAAGACCACGCCTGTGCTTTAAAGATGTCTGTAAGAGAACATGAAGACATGCCATATTAACACCAACACATAGGAGGCTTGTGCAAAAGACCGTGCGACCTGGCGCCTCCTCTACATAATCTTCCAACCAATATTTATCATCGTTTGACCAAGTTTACAATATTGAATATGACGTACATAGGCCAACATGCTGGAAAAAGCATATTATTGTCATGAGTTTTAAACTCAATCGTGCTATTACATCCACTTTCGACATGAGTACCACTGGGAAGGTATGATTCTCCATCCAAATAGTGCCACTACTGTCTTCTATCAAGGATAGAAGTGACATTAAATAATCAAGAAGGTTGATTTGCCACGAAACAAAAGAAAACGAAACCTTTTCATAATTGTAATACAATTATATGAGATATGATTGTATTTTCATCAAGATGACTCACAATTCAGATAGACATATATAGAATTAAAAATGCTGGTAACAATGGATGGCTCTGTGGCCTAATGGAGAAGGCGTCTGCCTCCGGAGCAGAAGATTGTGGGTTCAAGTCCCATCAGGGTCGGTTTCTAAATATTTTAATACGAATTATCGAGCACCACACCGTTCCTTAGGCACAATTCTACAGCAACGGTTTCCCTAATAAGCGTTTCCTGCATATTTGTGGCCTTTTGCCAGACGAAGCTTAGCCATCTTTTATTCAATTCAAGCCCTCACTTGAAACAATTGTCTTAACGCAATTTTCACTTTTTTTTCTTTTATGGTCGAGCAAAAATAGGGTTGATAATTTTTTCTAAAAATGATCACGCATTGAGAAAAGATCTCTAATAATAATGGACTCGCTTATTACGTCCAACGCGTTACCCACTGCGCCTGAAGAAAGTTTCCGAGTACGAGATGGTTCCAGAGTCTGAGAAGGTTCCCGAGTCCGACAAGAAATACCTGAAGAAGGCCGTAGGGCACATCAGCCGAAACGTTGTACAGATAACAATGAAAATGAGGACAATAGTCTGAATAATACAAATAATACTAATTATCAAGCCTCATCTCAGAAATTCAGAGAAATAGTGTAGATAACAATAAAGATGAGGACAATAGTCCAAATAATCCAAATTATCAAGTCTCATCTCAAAAATTCAGAGAAATAGTGTAGATAACAATAAAGATGAAGACAATAGTCTGAATAATACAAATAATACTAATTATCAAAAAAATTATTTTTATCATCTAAAAAATCCAGAGAAATACAAAAATATACAATAACAATCGATATAATACTTAATACTCATATCATTTGTTCGAATTTAATTCTACAGAAACTTTGAAATCAATAGAGTTGCATTGCATTGATTAGGACGGAAGATCAAAGTTACCAAAATATCTTCTGCAATTCACAATTTCAATATTTCAAATAAAACAAACTTGTAATTTCTTTTCTTTTTTTTCAATTCATTTTAATTTTACGTTGGGCATTTAAGCGACACGAGACCACTTTCATTTTTAAAATTGGGTGAAATAAAATGGGACAAAAAAAGAAATATGCCATTAAGCGACACCAGATAATCTGAATTTACATTGGATCTTATACAATTTGGACGGTCTCACTTTAACTGACAGAACATTTAGGAACACCAGTATTAATATATAGATAGGTTGGTTAAAGTCAAAGAAAGAAAAATAGATTTGGAATATATTATTGCACCAAGTAAAGCGTTGGCGCTACATAATCTTCCTGTCAACATTTCTCTTTATTTGACCCTGTGTAGCAAATGAAGTCGATTTTTATTGGAATACGTTGTGACACAGTACGTCGTCCCATCGGGGTGTAATGGTTTGCTAGCTAGTCTCGCAGATCTATTACTATTGAATAACGAGTTTGATCCTCGCTGTATGTCTCATACTCTGTGACCTTGTGTCACATCCTACCCATGGCCAACGGATTGAGTAAATACCTACTTTGCGAGACAGTGTGTGCATGTGTCCAAAAAAAGAATACCTTTTCTAGTCTGTGAGACATGTTACCGTTCATTTATTTCATTATTCCAGTTGTATAACACAACATTAAAGTGCTTACCCTACACTCTCTAACTGAATGACAGACTTCCTGGTCTCACAGTCATTTTTGGATATTTGAAAATGCTTTATTTTCATGAGATACCTATTTCATATATTATTTATATTCTTCGATCCATCTCACAAGAAACATCGATATATATAGCTTTAAAAAGCACAGCGATATCGGATGTCCCTGTGGCCTAATGGAGAAGGCGTCTGCCTCCGGAGCAGAAGATTGTGGGTTCGAGTCCCATCAGGGTCGTTGATAACAAATTTTAGCCTGATAGAGATATGTAGATTGAGCTTGGTTTGGTGATCGCATTGACAAGAAACGGACTGTTAGCAATGCAATGTTGACTTGTTGTGTTTTCGTTATCCAACCCAGGACTGTCTTTCTTTCTCTCTCTCTCTCTGTGTGTGTCTCTCTCACTCTCACTATATATATATATATATATATCTTATTATAATGGAGATTATGTGTTTGTTTGTCTGTAACCGAAACTATATCACTACTCAAGTCACTACCCATTTAGTTATTATACATATCATTCTCCATGAATCATTTTTATTTAAGCCTCAATTATTAATAAAATTGTTTTTCATTATTAATACTGCTGGTCATATCTACGTACTAAGAACATGCAATTGTATTTATATGTACAACAAAAAGTGGTTTACTGTGTGAACGGGAAGGCTAATTTGCATGTTGATATTTAAAATTTGATTTTAATAAATATGTGCTTGGTATTGTTGATTTCTAATTATTTGATTTTCTTAATGAATATGAACAAAATCTCGGGGATAAATCTGAAAAGAAATCAATTAACAAGAAGAAAATAACTGTAATTTTATTATTTACTTTCTTATTTAACTGAATAGTTAAATTAGAAAAGTTTAGCAAGGAAAGACGGGTGGGGGATGGAAAAGGAAGCTACAGCTGTTTATTTTTCGATTATACCCCTCTCTGTTTCAAATCATTTTATCTGCATTCTTATTTAGTTTATTTAGACTTTGTAATTTAATATGATATTTTATGACATTAATACTTGCACCCGGAGGGTGCATATATTTGCTAGTATATATGAAAATAAATCTAATGAGTCAGATCGTAGCCCTGAAGAGCATTAAGCGAAACTAATAGTAGGTTCGCCTGACTCATTAGATGTATCTTTATTATTTGCTCTACTTAGGTATTGAGCACTTTTTACTTATTAGCTTATTCTCCTAGCGGTTATATGAATATATATATATCTTATATACATATATATACATATAAATTGTTTTTTCTTTTGACCAAATACTGTACCAATAGATTATTTTTTGTTGGTACGACTATCTTGGTCTTTTTCTTTTTTTCAAACATTTTTTCTCCCCGGTTGATGTTTGGTAAGTATATTTTTTACAATCAAACTATTTGCTGTTTTTTTTTTTCTCACCGCGAGGATTTACCAACACGCTTGGTATATTAATTATATATATATATTATATATATATATATATATATATATATATATATATATATATATACATACATACATACACACACACACACACGTTTCATTGTTACTATAAAGCTAATTTTATATGATATATTAATCACGATCCAACTCACAAAAGAAACATTGAAATGTATAGCCTTGAAATTGTTATCGTTATGGATGTCCTGTGGCCTAATGGAGAAGGCGTCTGCCTCCGGAGCAGAAGATTGTGGGTTCGAGTCCCATCAGGGTCGTTTTCAACTTTTTTCTTAGACGAATTATCGAGGCACCATGTCATTCTTTACGCACATATATACATTGGTTTGTTGAATGCATAGGCGAGAGACAAACAGTTACCAAGCGTCGTTGAATATTTGTTTACGCTACCTCTCTCTCTCTCTCTCTCTCTCTCAACACACACACATATATAGCGTGGGTTAGAGTCGTGGAAAATGGACTCGTCGATTCGAGTTCAATTCGTAGATGAAGCTGTTGGCATTTCACATAGCGCTAATACCCCTGGGAAAGGTATGAATCCATATATTCTCCCTCCAGCTATGGGTTAGATAGTAGGACAGACTGGACCCTTCAGCCTTGGGTAGGTAACCAGTCTAGGAGAGGGATAACTCTGAATTAAAAATTCCTGAGGTCGGTTGTTGATTGGGTTTGTGGCAACCCTTAATGCACCAATTCTTTCCTATCGACTGTGCCAAAAAATGTGGATGGTCCAACACAAGCCTTCACCACTATAAACAAATCACTGTGTGGGTGTTCATTGTGTGTGTGAACCCTCATGCATCGAAAATCGACGAGAGAGTCCATAATATATATATATAATACTCATATTTCAGGTGTGGGAAAATACATTCACTACTTACATTTGACCTCATATATATATATATATATATATATATATATATATATATATCAGCGGAGGTCAAGTGGTGAATGTATTTTCACACCCTGTTATATTGGGAGAATAAACATAAAAACAAAACTGATCAAAATTTGTAAGTATTTAATTTTATCTTAAGCTGGCACAAGGCTTTGGAAAATGAGCACTAAGTGTGAATTGAACTCAGTCACCTCAGAAACAGTCACCGAAACTACCTCATCAACCATTGCATCGTCTGATTTGGTGTTGACTCAACTAGTTGCCAATTTACCAACGATGCAAGTGTTTGAAACTTAGTAAATGTCCGTATTTCAAATGCTGATTTTCGAGGAAAGCAGACTTTGAAGGTTGACGCAACACAATCTTCCTGTCTCATACTTAACCTTTTGGTCGACTGAAATAGTCACCAAAACTAGTTACCAATTTACCTCCAATGCAAGGCAGGACCTTCCACTTTGAATATTGGCGCAACACAATCTTCCTGTCATACGTAACCTTTTGGGTCGACTGAAATAGTCACCAAAACTAGCTCATCAACCATTGCATAGTTGACTGGACTAGTTACCAATTACCTCCAATGCAAGGCAGGACCTCCCACTTTGAAGATTGACGCAACACAATCTTCCTGTCTCATACGTAACCTTTTGGTCGACTGAAATAGTCACAAAACTAGCTCATCTACTAT
Source organism: Doryteuthis pealeii (assembly GCA_023376005.1). Classification (NCBI taxonomy): domain Eukaryota; kingdom Metazoa; phylum Mollusca; class Cephalopoda; order Myopsida; family Loliginidae; genus Doryteuthis; species Doryteuthis pealeii. The sequence goes on from CM042163.1 coordinate 98,764, forward strand.
TGCATAATTGACTGAACTAGTTACGAATTTACCTCCAATGCAAGGTAGGACCTCCCACTCTGAAAGATTGACGCAACACAACTTTCCTGTCTCATACGTAACCTTTTGGGTCGACTGAAATAGTCACCAAAACTAGCTCATCTACTATTGCATAATTGACTGGACTAGTTACCAATTTACCACCAATGCAAGGCAGGACCTCTCACTTTGAAGATTGGCGCAACACGATCTTCCTGCCTCATACGTAACCTTTTGGTCAACTGAAATAACCTTAATAAATATCTTTATATAATCAGACAAAAAACTAAAAGTTTTTCATATATTGAAAAAGCGTTTTTTTTGGTCTACACGAGGACACACGGACTTATGGCAAAAGTACGAAATATATATATTTTTTTTACTTATGCCAATTCACACCACAAGGATAATAACGTCACAAGTAAGTGTTGATGTCAAGTGCTCCTCACGTCTGCCAATCAAAAAAGGAAGAAAGATTAAAAAAATCTAATTATGTTAAAATTGCCGTAATGTCGCAGCAAAAATTGCGTCATTTAAAAACAAGAGAAAAGTAAAAAAAGAAAAAAGAAGTTATTCTAAATATAGCAAGCTCATTAGCAGTTAATTATCAATAATAAAATAAATAAAAACATTCGAATGAAATAAAAAATCTTTCCTTCTCCTAGTTGGTATACCAATGTGAAAGAGCCCAGTCTGCCCTATTATTTACCCATAGCTGGAAGATGGATTCATGCCAAAGTAAAACACAAACTACCTCGTCCAGGATTTGAACTTGGGTCGCTGATTCCATTTCCTACAAGGATAGTTATTGTTGTATCGGCCGTTCCTACAGTGGAGAATATACACGGTTCTCACTATAAATAGTGAGACACCGAGTGAAAAGGTTGTACTGTTACCGTTAACGGCAAGCTAGCCGTTCCTGTACCATTTATTGTAAATACACTTGTCTTATTTTACCCTACCTCGACTTGACTTCTTTTTTACTGTTGGATTAACATCACAACAGTTATTATGGCACAAGCGCCTCCAGCTAAATTCTTCGTGTTATAAGTCCATTTAGTATCCGGGTCACTCACCACAAAACCAACACATTCCTGGAGAAGGAAAAAAACTGATTTCAACCAGCAGTACCCCGCTTAAAAAATTGACCTTGTGTCAGATCCTGTCGGTGACCGAAGAGTTAAGAAAAATACTCTATTTGCATACTCAGTGCGGGTTTAAAACTCACTAGAGTAGTTTTGCCTGCTATGTAAGTTTTTACACACTTTATGTTGTATTGTGCAATGATTACAATTGTGGGAAATAAACCTGGTGAGACGATTTCAAATCCTAGACAAAGCTGTTTCTATTTCACATAGCGCTAATAACCTTGTGAGTGCATGCATCCAACTGTTCTTCCTACACCCATGGGTAAATATTAGGGCAGACTGAAGCTCTTTAGCTTTGGTTAGGCGACCAGTTTAGGAGTAGGAAAACTCTTGAATTCAAACCCGCTGCATGCCTAAACTATTCTCGTGTGTAAAAAAAATAAATAAACGAGATAAAATGAGATTTGGTTCGACATTGACGATAGCTGAAACAATTATCAAAACAATAAAAGGGGGATATTCGTCCAATTAATTCCAATAGTAAAACTTCAACATAGTCCACACCTGGACAAAACTTCAGAATTTTTTTTTGGGTGGCGATCCGTAATACAAAGCTAAAGAGCTCAGTCTACCCTAATATTTAGACCCACTTGCCACGCTTCTAGCACTCTATGATAAAAGGGGTTGGGGGCTTGCCATAAGGGCAATAGGGTTGGGGAAATCATATGGTGCTAGGGCTTGACGTGACCAGCCGATTGATCGAGGGGGCCTCTCCGACCGCCCGTCTAGCCCAAGATAGGGCCAAAGTGGAGTATTGCAAGTCATGAACTGCTCATCCACCTGGGCTCTATCCTTAAGCATCACGGGTCGCCACCCACGGCCAACAGGTGGCCCCATTGGGGGGGGGGGTCTTACCTCTCTGCAGAGGTGCAGTCGGTGCATTCTAACGCCCCAGCCGACAGGGCGGAGGGTGTTTGGTATCAGTTATGTAGCTTTGTATTTTGTTCAATTTATTCCTTCTATCAAATTGTAAATTTTTATTTCTTTACTGGTGTATTTTTGTATATGTATTTTGTGGATGTATTTTATATCGGATTCATAATTTTCGATATATTTTTATTTCTCTAAAAAAGGATAAAATTCCATCCATGTTAGTATTCTCAAAAAGATCCTTCAAATTATTTGCGTTGAAATGAATGTTTAATCTAAATACATATGAATATTTTCATTATTATTATCTTCTGTCTATAAATCATCCTTGCACAAGATCGATTTCTGACCATTGGAAATTTGAGTTCGATCCTCATTAAATCCGTCAATATTTGAACAAATTAGTGTGCAGTCAGTCGAAGAATCCATTGTTGTTGGATTTATAGGAAGAGTTCATTACATCAATGGGCGATCCATTATTTTGGATTTTGTGCCAGAATAATTTTAGCTGAATAAATATCGATATTCGATATTTGGCTATTTCACATTAAGAAGTCTGGTGGACATCTGCTGTTGAACAATGGATGGCAACGTTAGTCTGCCAGACCACAGTCGCTTTGTATTGGGGTTGGTTGGTTGGATTTTACGGCTTGTCAACCCTTGTTGGGTTATTTTATGCCAAAGATGTTTGTGTTATTTCTTCTTTTCTTTTTAAACTCATTTTTTTAAAACACATTTTCAAAAACTATTTTTCTATTCACACATAGATGGACCATAACAAGTACTACCATTTACGGCATGTCAACCCTTGTTGGTTTATTTTTATGCCGAAGATGTTTCGTGTTATTCCTTCCTGAAGGGTACTCAATTTTTTTCTTTTTTAATCTCATTTTTAAAAATCACATTTTCAAACTATTTTTCTATTCAACACATTGATCGGACCATAACAATTACTACTATTTACGGCATGTCAACACTTGTTGGGTTATTTTATGCCGAAGATGTTTTGTGTTATTCCTTCCTGAAGGATACTCAATTTTTTTCTTTTTAAACTCATTTTTTTAAATCACATTTTCAAAACTATTTTTCTATTCAACACATTGATCGGACCATAACAATTACTACCATTGAGGGTCAAAGTGGACCAGGGAGTAATGGCGAAGTAATGGGTTCTCCACATTTCCAAGAACTCCATAATTTGAACTTCATCATATATATATTAACAAACCCCTCTGTACGAGCAGGATGTGACACAAGGTCAATTTCTTAAGCGGAGTTCAACAGGTTTTAATTCAGAGTTTTCCTTCTCCTAGACCGGTTGCCTAACACGTGTTGGCATTTCATTAAACCATTTTTATCCATACAACATTTTCTTTCTTTTATTTACTCATATTGTTGGATTCATTTCCATTTTCTATATATATATATATAAACAAATTTTTTTTTTGTGATGAAACAAAAAAAATACAGTGCTCAATCATAAATTGTGAGAGCTAATATTTATTTAATTTGCTGAGTTTTTATAGATCAAAATGTTTATTATAAACAGCTACCCAGGTTTCATGCCTAAGGGCAATCATCATGCCGTTGAGTTAGATCCATGGTGTTGTTGAAGATCTTTACTTAATGTCACATACTGGACCGTAAATAACGTCGGTTACTTCTGCGGACGCTATTGTACTTCGGATTTATTAAGAATTTAAATTTTTTAATGGATTTTCGACAAAGGAACAACACCATCCACTTTGTATTATGTTGGAAAAAATTTTAAAGACTTACCATATTTATATAAAAAAATGTTTTTTGAAAACATATACATCCTTTATCAAAACGGAATTAATTTAAAAATAAAAAAATAAAAATTTTTTTTTTCAAAAGAAAATTTTTTCTATTTTTTAAGGGAGTAACTTCGTTGGCATTGTTACAAAAAATGCAACTTTTGAAAAAATTAAATTTTTTAATAAATCCGAAGTACAATAGCGTTCACGGAAGTAACCGACGTTATTTACGGTCCAGATTGTGACATTAAGTAAAGATCTTCAACAAACACCATGGGATCTAACTCAACGGTCTGATGATTGCCCCTTGCATGAAACCTGGGTAGCTGTTTTAATAATAAACATTAATCTATAAAACTCAGCAAATTATATATATATATTAGTGGTATATTTTAGCCGAGGCTGTTTGCATTTCACAAAGTGCTAATGCCCTTTGGGAAAGTATGAATACGATAAGAAGAACTCTGAATTGAAATCAGTTCAACCCCGCTGAAAAAAAATTGACAAGCCACATCCTACTCGTTTGGAAGGGTTGGCAGATATTGTTTAAAAAAAAGTAGAATCAGAAAGACCAATATCTTGTATCGATTGCCTTACACTAAGGAAACCAATTCCACAGAAAGAATCCGTTTTTTAGGGATCGTTAAAAAATAAAAGCTAACGACTCTTTAACGTTTTGTGCCTTTCCGGTAAAATGTCAGAGCGACCCTCGATGAAGGAAGACATTATAGAAACGGGAGTAGAAATTGCTGATTATGTCTTTGATATTGGTGAGCTGTGGGTGGGGGTCTGCTTTGTTGCGATTGGTGCGTTCCCTACGAGGTCAGTAAACGAGACCAAATGAAGTGAAGATTTCAAATGCTGATTCTTAAGGCACACAGTCACACTTTGTAAATTAGCGGAGCATATGATTCTTATTCCCATTTTCTCTTGTGGTAAGCAAAATTACACAGCATTATCTCCTCCCATCTATCTTTATCCATTCATCCCTCTCTCTTTCTCTATCTATCTATCTATCTATCTCTTTATCTCTCGCTCCCTCTATATCTCATTATCTCTTCCCTCTCTTTAATATATATATATTATATATATATAATATATATAATATATATAAAGATAATCTAATGAGTCAGACGAACCTACTATTAGTTCGCATAAAAGCTCTTCATGCGAAACTAATAAAAAAACACTTTTTACATATTAGCTTCTCCTAGCGGTTATATGAATATATATATATCTTATATACATATATATGCATATAAATTGTTTTTTCTTTTGGCCAAATACTATACCAATTGATTATTTTTTGTTGGTACGAATATCTTGGTCCTTTCTTTTTTCAAAAATGTTTTTTCTTCCTGGTTGATGTTTGGTAGTATATTTTTTACAATCAAACTTTCTGCTGGGTTTTCTCTCCGCAAGGATCTACCAACACGCTTGGTATATATATATATATATATATATATATATATATATATAGTAAAACAATGTGTTTGAAAATGGCGAAGGCCGACAATTGTGGGAGACTATGTGCTTAATTAAAGTCATACCTAATTTTGTTAATTAATTAACCATAACTAAATGAATTAGGCGTGCATATCGATTGAAATGTAAAGCGTAAACAAATCGAGAAATAAGTCGATCTCTGTATGTACATTTCAGCCTATTAGGCCTCATCAGCCTGGGCTGAAATGTACATACAGAGATGACTTTTTCTCGATTTGTTTACGCTTTACATTTAAACCGATATGCACGCCTAATTCATTTAGTTATGGTTAATCAATTAACAAAATTAGGTATGACTTTAATTAAGCACATAATCTCCCATAATATAAATATATATATATATATATATATATAATATATATATATATAATGGAAAAGGTGACTTACCGGTGAATATGGTCACGATGGTTAGGCGGTGCAGAATTCAGGGAGGTAAGTCAGCGATATAACAAATACAAAGTGCTCAATACGTTAGTAGAGCAAATTTATTACAATATAGGTACAAGTAATAACATACTTAAGTTTCACCATAAGGATCTTCAGGGTTAAATCTACTGAATTAATCGAGATACCGATTAATTACAGTCGACTACACGTGTGTGTTCATCGTGTTTAACGTGATCTCGAATCATTATTCTGTAGTAATGGTACTTCGAGGCTAGCTTCCAAACCATTACTACACGATGGGACGCCATTTTTTGTCGGAGGTCTTAACAAAATAATCAATTCCTAATTGATTTTTCGCTTGATAATCAACTAATATGTACAGAAAAGACTAGCTGAAGTTTCGACAAACGACAACCTACAAGCCTTAAGGATTTGGAGAGGATCTGCAAAGAGGAGTGGGCCAAAATGCCCCCAGGGATCTGTAAAAACTTGGTAACCAACTACAGGAAACGTCTGGTTGCTGTACTTGCCAACAAGGGTTTTTTTTCATCAAGTATTGAATTATATTTTGCTACGGGGTGAAATATTTATTTTTTTCAATAGAAAATCAATAAATATTTAAAGATAAATATAATGGGATTTTCTAGATTTAAAAAATATTCTAACTCTCATTTTCAAGACGGATCTACCCTGAAAATTATAGACTGCTCCTATTTCTTGAGGTGGCAAACCAGCAGCGGATGAAATACTTATTTTCTCTACTGTATGTGATACAAGCGGCTAATCTTTTTCTCATATCATATTGAATATTGGTACACGAGTCTGTCTAACAGATTTATTTGAATAATATCCCTGGGATCGAACTCTTTATCAACTGCTTAACGCCCTAATATCTTTTCTGTCTAGCTGTACCAGAAAATAAAATTCAAGAACAATCCTAAAGACTATCTTTCCACTGGTTGTAGTATCGTTAGGGTGAACCTTAGCAACAGATGGCGAAACTAAGTGCCTTGCATCTTTCGAGTGAGAGTCACTTTCTTGGTGGACGGAAAACGTAACCGGATATACGTAAACTTTGTCGACTGACACATGCCACATGGGACAAATTGGCGAAGAAATAAAAGGAAGAGTCCAAATTCTCCCCCCCTCACAGATGGGATGGTCTGATCGACAGCTGGTCAATTATCTGAAACTGAGACAACTTTCCTTGTTTGCACAAGATTATAAATTCGATACTATTTCAGACATTGTTACATACCGTTACACAACAAAAAATCTAATGGTAGACATATTTGCTTCATTTTATATTATTATTGGATCCTTTCCGTCCACTAAAGAGGATGGCGTAGTGTTCAAAATTTTTTTTTATCTGCATCTGCGCAAGTGACTCTGCGGGCCAATTCTTCAGTGACTGTCTTTAGTGCACTGAATGTACACAAATTGTGATGCTTTCTGTGGCTTTTCTTTCTTTTTCTGGTTCCCTTTTCTGTCGAGGCTACTCTCCTCTCCGCCTCACCCCTCTTGGTGCCTTGCTTAACTTTAAGGCGCTATATTTTGCATCTACCTCCCACGTGATTGTGTCAATATGGCATATCCTCATGACTCTTCTGCAGACATCTTTCAATCGTAGGCGTGGTCTACCAACCGATCGGGAGCCTTTTACTAATTTGCCGTACAAAAGATCTTTTGGAATGTGTCCATTTTCTATTCTCCTGACATGTCCAAGCCAACGAAGGCGCCTCTCACAGAGAATGGAGAACATGCTGTTCATGTCGGCGCAATCCAGCACGACTGTGTCGGGCATTTTATCCTGCCAACGAATGTGTAGAATACGTCGTAGACAACGGAGATGGAAACTATTGAGTTTCCTTTCGTGGCTTGTATATGTTGTCCACGTTTCGCTACTGTAGAGAAGTGTACTGAGAACACACGCTTTGTAGACATTTTGTAGTTACTGTTTGCTTCATTTAGTAACTTATAAAAAGATACTGAACATTTTTGCATCGAAAACGCACATACAAAGATTTGGTTGACTGATTGGTTTTAACGGCATGTCAAGCCATCTAGGGCTATTTCCTGACTAAGGGTTAGGGAATCGTGTTTATTGAAAATGTATCTGCACGACTAGCTCGTTAACCATTACACCACGATGACAGATCCATTATTATTGAATAGCAAGATCGATCCTTGCCGGAGACCCCATACTTGCAACCTAGTGTCAAATCATACCCATGGTGAACGGGTTGGGTAAAGAACATATTCTATCGTGATATAATGGTTAGGAAGCTAGTCTCGCAGATCCATTACTACTGAATAGCGAG
>CM042163.1:111791-119291 GCA_023376005.1 Doryteuthis pealeii
CGTCTGAATAAAATGAAATAAATAAATTTATATCAGAGCATCCAAGGAAGGCCGTAGAATTCACGGACTGAAATGTCATAATCGATTTGGCTTGGTTTATTTGTTTAATGGCATAAAATCTTCGCGGGTTATTTAATGCCAAAGGCATCCTTGAAGAAGAACAGTAACGGTACTATTCACCCATAGCTGAAGGACTGCAAGAGGGTCATACCTTTCCCAAGGGTCTAAGACCGAAGTATCTATCTATTTATCTTTCTAAATCTGTTCATATCTATCTATCCATCTATCTATCTATCTATCCATCTATCTATCTATCTATCTATCTATCAATTCTTTTGATATCTTTTTGGAATCTTCACACGGTCATTCCGCCGCTGCCAATCATTTTGAGTTCAGGGTTTGCTGTATTCCCCCGCGTGTGACGTCATGTGTCCAAAAAATTGAAAATTGAAATTCGAAAGACAGAAAGTCCAAAAACTTGACCTTTTGTCACATCATTTACGTGGTGGACTTATACATTACTAGAATGACCTGTGGATATACCACAGTATGGTACTTTGATTATTACAACGTTTGATATGTTTACTTATTATTGTTTATTATTATTATGTTTACTTAGTTATTGCCAAATGGTTCAATATGTAAAAAGTATTGATTTAACTCTCTCTTTCACTCTTTAGTTTCTTTCCTTCTTTTCATCTTTTCGTTATGTTCAATTATTTATGATTTATGATTTAAGTTTGGAAGGAAAGAGAAAGAGAAGAAAAATGTTTTAGTGAACATTTTTTGGAATAAAAACAATCCGAGTATCAACAGATTGTTTACAAATGAGAAACACTAAATAATGGAATGACAGAGAATACTTCATTAATAATCAGCTGATATCATTTTGGAAATGCTGTGGTGCGCAAGAGAACAAACTGATGTGCGTTCGATACTTTCTAACTCGGGGTTACCACAAAAAAAAGTGTTCAGTGTTTGTTGTATTTCCCCGCGTGTGACACCATGTGTCCGAAAAATCGAAAAGTGAAATTCGATAAAACAGAAAGGCCAAAAACTTGACCTTTTGTCACATCATTCACGTGAGAGAACAAGCTAATTTGCGTTCGATACTTTCTAACTCGGGGTTACCCAAAAAAAACTACCCAAGTCTTGCTGGAAAGAACACCAAGCTCCTTAAAAGAAGGACCATAACGCAACATCCAGGAGCAAGTGTGTCTCATGCCTAACGCAAGTTGATGGTTCGTGCTGACGCAAAAAAATAAGATTCAGGAGCCTGACCGTCATTCCCCCCGCTGCCAATCATTTTGGGTTCAGTGTTTGTTTTGTATTTCCCCACGTGTGACGCCATGTGTCCGAAAAATCGAAAAGTGAAATTCGAAAGACAGAGAGGCCAAAAACTTGACCTTTGTGCGCAAGAGAACAAACTGATTTGCGTTCGATACTTTCTAACTCGGGGTTACCACAAAAAACCCAGGAGCAAGTGGTGTCTCATGCCTGTGGCGAGCGTGACGCAAGTTGATGGTTCGTGCTGACGCAAAAAATAAGATTCAGGAGCCTGACCGTCATTCCCCCCGCTGCCAATCATTTTGGTTTCAATGTTTGTTTTGTATTTCCCCCGCGTGTGACGCCATGTGTCTGAAAAATCGAAAAGTGAAATTCGAAAGACCGAAAGGCCAAAGACGACGTCAACAATGTCAGACATCTTAATTGATTCGAATAAGATGAATTTCGGTTAATAGGCAGCGAAAATATAATTTTTATTTTTACTTATCTCTCGTTGATATCATAACCATCTTCTTCATCCCTCGGTCCCCTCCTCTTCCTCCTCCTCCTCACCCTGCTCCTCCTTCTCCTCACTCCCGTCATCCCCTCACCCTCCTCTTTCTTCTAGACTAGATCACCGCGACATCGTCCGTTTCCCTTTGTCCTTATTATTTTGACTTATTTGCTCGATTTCACCATCGATGCTTCTCTCGTCTTGAGACATTATTAATTCCACAATTCAATGGCTTCAGTCTCCGGGTATCGACGGAGAGACGTCTGTTTTCGAGGACTTTGGACACACACACACACACACTCTTTCTCTCTCTCTCTCTCTCTCTCTCTCTCTCTCTCTCTCTCTCTCACACACACACCACACACACACACACATCCGTCTATCTATCTCAGTCTGTTAATATCTATCTATCTATCTATCTATCTTCTATCTATTTTAGTCTATCTATCTATCTATCTATCTATCTATCTATCTATCTTAGTCTGTTCATATGTATCTATGTATCTATTTATTTCAGTCTGTTCTTATCTATCTATCTATCTATCTATCTATCTATCTTAGTCTGTTCATATGTATCTATGTATCTATTTATTTTAGTCTGTTCTTATCTATCTATCTATCTATCTATCTATCTATCTTAGTCTGTTCATATGTATCTATGTATCTATTTATTTCAGTCTGTTCTTATCTATCTATCTATCTATCTATCTATCTATCTTAGTCTGTTCATATGTATCTATGTATCTATTTATTTCAGTCTGTTCTTATCTATCTATCTATCTATCTATCTATCTTAGTCTGTTCATATGTATCTATGTATCTATTTATTTCAGTCTGTTCTTATCTATCTATCTATCTATCTATCTATCTATCTATCTTAGTCTGTTCATATGTATCTATGTATCTATGTATTTCCTTCTGTTCTTATCTATCTATCTATCTATCTTAGTCTGTTCATATGTATCTATGTATCTATTTATTTCCTTCTGTTCGTATCTATATATCTATCTATCTATCTATCTATCTTAGTCTGTTCATATATATCTATGTATCTATTTATTTAAGTCTGTTCATATCTATCTATCTATCTATCTATCTATCTATCTATCTTAGTCTGTTCATATGTATTTATGTATCTATTCATTTAAGTCTGTTCCTATCTATCTATCTATCTATCTATCTATCTATATCTATCTATCTATCTATTATCTATTCATCTATATATCTATCTATCTATCTATCTATCTATCTATCAGTCTGTTCATATCTATCTATCTATCTATCTATCGATCCATCTATCTATCTTAGTCTGTTCAATATCTATCTATCTATATATATATCTATCTATCTATCTATCTACCCCAGTCTGTTCATATCTATCTATCTATCTATCTATCTATCTATCTATAAGTCTGTTCATATCTATCTATCTATCTATCTATCTATCTATCTATCTTAGTCTGTTCATATCTATCTATCTATCTATCTATCTATCTATCTTAGTCTATATCTATCTAATCTATCTATATATCTATCTTAGTCTGTTCATATCTATCTATATATCTATCTTATCTGTTCATATCTATCTATCTATCTATCTATATTCTATCTTAGTCTGTTCATATCTATCTATCTATCTATCTTAGTCGTTCATATCTATCTATCTATCTATCTATCTTAGTCTGTTCATATCTATCTATCTATCTATCTATCTATCAGTCTGTTCATCTATCTATCTATCTATCTATCTATCTCATTCAGTTCATAATGTAAGCAACCTGTGTCCTTCGATTATTAAAATGTTTTGATTCGGCATTAAATGACTCCAAAATGTCTGATATATCAGAAACAAAACAACCAACTATCTATCTTAGTGTGTTTATTCTCTATCTCAGCCTATCCATATCTATTTAATGAATTCTCATCTTTTCCTTTTCCTTCTCTTCCTCTTCACCCCCAGCCAACCCACACTCTATGGTTCATATAGTTCTATGCTCTCCATTATAGTGGAAGCGCGTGGTGTAATGGTTAGGGTAATAGGGAATGGACTCGGCGACCCGAGTTCAAATACTGACCTAGGCTGTCTGTATTTCACATAGTGCTAATACCCTTGGAAAAGGTATGCATCCAACTTTTCTTACTCCAGCTATAGGTAAATAGTATGTCTGACTGAGCTCTTTAACTTTGGTTAGGCAGCCTGTCTGGGATAAAGAAATCTCTGAGTTTAAACCTGTTAAACTCTTTGACCTTAATTGACCTTGTGTCAAATCCTCCTCATGCGGAGGGGTTGGTAAATATGTATATTCTACATTGTGTTGCTGTTCGCACACTGGCAAAACCGCAAAATTTTGATATCAGATATTTTAAATCCCTTAGCCTTGTGCCAGACTAAGCGAGACTGAATAGTTATATATTGTTTTTTTCTGCTTTAAGTAAAAAGGAAATAGGTAGAAAATTCCTTCTTCTTCTTCTTCTTCTTCTTCTTCTTCTTCTTCTTCTTCTTCTTCTCTTCTCATTCTTTTTCTTCTTCTTCTTCTTCTTCTTCTTCTCGCTTCTCATTCTTCTTCTTCTTCTTCTTCTTCTTCTTCTTCTTCTTCTTCTTCTTCTTCTTCTTCTTCTTCTCACTTGTCTCATTCTTTTTCTTCTTCTTCTTCTTCTTCTTCTTCTTCTTCTCGCTTCTCATTCTTCTTCTTCTTCTTCTTCTTCTTCTTCTTCTCTTCTCACTTGTTCTCATCTTCTTCTTCTTCTTCTTCTTCTTCTTCTTCTTCTTTCTTCTCGCTTCTCATTCTTCTTCTTCTTCTTCTTCTTCTTCTTCTTCTTCTTCTTCTCACTTTTCTCATTTTTCTTTCTTCTTTTCTTCTTCTTCTTCTTCTCGCTTCTCATTCTTCTTCTTCTTCTTCTTCTTCTTCTCTTCTTCTTCTCACTTGTCTCATTCTTTTCTTCTTCTTCTTCTTCTTCTTCTTCTTCTTCTTCTTCTTTCTCTTCTTCTTCTTCTTCTTCTTCTTCTTCTTCTTCTCGCTTGTCTCATTCTTCTTCTTCTTCTTCTTCTCGCTTGTCTCATTCTTCTTCTTCTTCTTCTTCTTCTTCTTCTTCTTCTTCTTCTCGCTTGTCTCATTCTTCTTCTTCTTCTTCTTCTTCTTCTTCTTCTTCTTCTCGCTTCTTCATTTTCTCTTCTTCTTCTTCTTCTTCTTCTTCTTCTTCTTCTTCTTCTTCTTCTTCTTCTTCTTCTTCTTCTTCGCTTCTCATTTTCTTCTTCTTCTTCTTCTTCTTCTTCTTCTTCTTCTCACTTGCTCTCATTCTTCTTCTTCTTCTTCTTCTTCTTCTTATTCTTCTTCTTCTTCTCGCTTGTCTCATTCTTCTTCTTCTTCTTCTTCTTCTTATTCTTCTTCTTCTTCTCACTTGTCTCATTCTTCTTCTCCTTCTTCTTCTTCTTCTTCTTCTTCTTCTTATTCTTCTTCTTTCCACCTGTCTGTAATTATGCTTCCAATCAATATAGACAAGAATCTCAGAAAGTAAAAAGAAACAAAAAATATCTACGAATTGTCTCCCTTGTTTTCTTTCTTTCATTCAACATTTCAAAGACGTTTGTCTGGAACATAATATGAGAAAGTTGAACGACAGCTGCCCGACAATATCCAACTCTTAAAAAGGTCAAACAAGCGCATAGATACAATTATATATATATATATATATATATATATATATATATAATATATGTGTGTGTGTGTGTGTGTGTGTGTCTGTCTGTCTGTCTGTCTGTGTGCTTGTTTGTTAAAAATCTATAAAGCATTAAAAAGTATTGTGGGTAATGGATATGCAAATATATTTCTGCGGTTGGCACGTTCGTAGTAAATGGCACGGTGACCCGAGTTCAATCCTGGACGAGGCTGTCTGCATTTAAATTAATGCTAATGAATTTGGATAGGCATGCAACACCTATTCTTTCCTCTAGCTATGGGTAAATAGTATGGTAGAATGGGCTATTTAACCTTGTTACGGCAACCGTCTAGAAAAGGAAACTTCAAATGCAAACCCGCTGCCCTCCGCTTAAATTGACCTTTTGTCACATCCTTCACGTGTGGACTTATACAGTACTAGAAGACCTGTGGATATACCACAGTATGATACTTTGATTATTACAACGTTTGACATGTTTACTTAAGAGTTATTGCCAAATGGTTCAATATGTAAAAAGTGCAGGTTGTTCCCTTTGGCTGGAAGAGTTACCTCCCTCTTGTTTCACGTTTTCACCTCCAGGTTTTTTTGGCAATTTAAAGCAGGCAAGATTCCCTTTCTCCTCCGGACCTCACACACTGGGTTAGACATTTATGTCTACACCTTCTTGTGTGGGGGCTTCAGCCCCAAACACAACCTAGTAAGTGACTTTAACCTATGGACTCTCATAACTATCCCTATCTTTTGTATGTACATTTAGATAATTGTTGTATACGTTTTATTTGTATCTATCCATTTCTATGTACGTGTATTATCTACTATGTAACTTTTCTCATGTATCTTGTATACGCATATTTCTTGTCTTAAATGCTCTCTCCATGTGCTTGTATTAAAGTCCTTTTGTGTATCTAACACTCTTTTTTTTTCTTTTTTTTTGCGTTTGAGATGAAGGGACATACCTACTATCAGCTCCCAACTTTTTCTGCAGAGATCCAAATGTGCTACCCATACGCTGCTGGCGAGACCGGTATCGAACCCAAACCTGCTCTCTCTTGGGGGTNCCCGAGGTCAAACGGGTGGTAATTTGCATTTACTAGTCCTAATAACTTGGAAAGGTATGAATCCTACTCTCCTTTCAGCTATGGATAAATAGTAGGGCAGACTGGGCTCTTTAACCTTGGTAGGCAAACCGGTCTAAGAGAAGGAAAACTCTGAATTCAAACCTGAATTCGAACTCCGCTTAAGAAATTGACCTTGTGTCACATCCTGCTCGTGCGGAGAGGTTGGTAAAATAAAAAATGAAAAAATAAATATATGTTAATCTAACCGTTCGTTCTTATTGCTGAATATCCCCGCTTAAAATGAAAACGGTTCTCTTCTTCAAACACGTCTTCGATGCCTTGAGCACGTTTAACGAAATTGTGAAAAGTAAATATCTATTTAGTTTTTGGCAAATCCGATAGATTTTTTCTTTCCTCAAATCCATTGGTGTCATAATAAATTTTTCAATAGCTTCATGTGTCTTAAATATCGATTAGATGATTATCAATGTAGATCCCCAGGGTAGATGAAACTTTTTTTCGTTTATTTTTAAAATAAAAAAAAAAAAGAAAGAAGAGATGAATTGATTTTCTCAAAAAGTATCGACTTAAACTTTCTTTTCTTATTTCAAAAATTATCGACAAAATAAAACCATATCAAAACATTTTCAAGTTTTAACTATAAAATGGTATATTCTTAAAATTTGTTTTTAAAATTTGTTTTACTTTATATATATATATATATATATATATATATATATATGTGCTTAATTGGAGCGTACCTAATTTTGAAAATTAATTAATTAATAATGAATTAGGCGGGAATACTATTAAATGTATGGCTAAACAAATCGAGAAAAAATCAATCTCTGTATGTACATTTCGGCCTATTAGGCCTCATCAGCAGAGCTATAGATCGGAAGACCGTCCTGTGCGTGATTTGAAACCGGACTGCCAAGCTGACAGGCCGATCTCATAACCCCTACACTAAACGAACTTCTTAGA
>CM042163.1:121791-129291 GCA_023376005.1 Doryteuthis pealeii
TTTTTTAAAGTTGGGCGTTATTACGAAGCATTAACTATATATATATATATATTACGGCCACTTGCCGCCTATCACACAAACCATCCGTAGCCTAACACTAAAGTACACAAGGATTCTGCCTAACACTAAGGAACACAAGGATTCTCCCTAACACTCAGGAACACAAAGGACCTCCCCTGTAAAGTACTCTCATCTAGAGCTTAAAAATGGGCACAAATAACAATTTGTATCTCAAAGCAAACTCCAGCGAATTCTATGAATCACATTCTCTGTGTTTTTGTTTTATCTTTATCTTTTTTATTTTTTTATTTTTATTTTTTTTGTCATATACCATTTTGTAGTATGATCAAAGTTTAATTTCTTGCACAATTCTCAGTAGATCACCTTCCCCGCCCAGTCATGCTTAGTTGTGTATTCCCTTTGTTCTAGTTCGTAGTACTCGCTTGTTATATATATTAACCGTTTCGACTCTGTCTCCACACATTCTACACTTACTATTCCGTTGCGTCTTATTTATTTTCGCTTTGATATATAGTTTTTTCTCATGGCATTAGTCGCATTGTTTCACGTTGGTATCTTTTTTTTTTCCTTTTTAAAAGTTATATTCAACCGATTGTTTGAATCGACCAACTCCCATTCCCACTCCGTCTTCCACTCCGTCTCCAATATTCGACTCAGAAAAACTGAACTCGGGCTGCATCGATTTTTTTGCCAAAATGTCGGAATCAGATTCTCAGGAAACATTTTCTAACTTTACGCTTAAAATGTTCTTCGATTCAGACTTTCGAGTTACTGCCATACCCCCACACACACCGAAACCCCTTCCCTCCTTGTGACGCCGATGCCGTCCCAAATTTGTCACGTGACCGTAAAAAAATTAAAATAATGCAAAAAAAAAAACCGAAGCCCAAACACAACTGAATATTCGCCGTCTTCAGTTCGAATGAATAGGTTTATCAGCTGACGTCAGCTTTGTGTGTCCTTAAAATTTTAGATATTGTCATTGGCGTCGTCGGAGACAAGGTGTGTTTGTTGATGGACGGTGGGGGGTGCAATCACAAGCGATAAAGACCTTGAAATGGGGATTAGAGCGAGAGGTATTTCAATTTGGGCGACCAGCCAATCAGATAGTGTTGCCGAGAAGAAATAGAGAGAGTGGGGAGAGTATAAACATTTGGGGGTATCGCAGAATTCGAAGGGCAGAAGAATAGAAAATGAGAATAGATTGAACAGCTTACAACTAGAAATTAATGTGACTAAGAATAAAAATCCACAATCACCAAGGAGGCACCAAACAGGAAGAATCATATGGGCATGCGACTGGAAGAACCCGTTGGACAATGTTTGTAGAGGATTAAGATAAGATTAAAATAAGAATAAAATTTTTAAAAAACACAATCCCAGGAGGCACCAGACATAAAGTACCCTCTGAGCATGTGCAGAAAAAAGGCTCTCTTCCAAAAAAAAAAAAAAAAAGAAAAATATTCCTCGACATTCCAACGCAGACCCTAACTGGGAAAATACGCTATTGATTGGCTCCCAAGAAAATCTCCTCTCCAAGAAATAGCTATGAATCTAGAAATAAAGTCTGGCCTATAAAAGTATCTTTTATCTTTGTCTTTTTTCTTTTAGCTTCTTTTAATTCTGTTTCAGCTCGATGACCAATAGAAGGAAGAACAACATAAAATGGAGTTTAAATTAAGAAGAAACTACCAGCGAACACGAACAAAATAACCAAAAGCTTAAACCCACACACAAGAACATAAAACCCCATATGTTTACGTTCATTCTTTCAATTTTTTTTTTTTTTTTTTGCTTTTTTCAATGTTGAAGGGTTAAATCTAACTTAACAGTTCTAAATTCCACCATCGTATGTCACCCCGCCGAAAAAAAAATCAGAGAATTAACCGAATTTAATATGAATATCTATGAGGCGTAACACAGATTCTCAAAGATACGCGGTTCAAAGTTAACTGACCTAAAAGATATAAAAGTTTTTAAGTAAAATAACTGGTGCATTATATTTTTTATTCATTAATATATCAACACTGAAAATTTCATAAAATTCGGTTAATTCCTTGATTTTTGGTATTTATTTTTTTTCTTTCAGCGGAGTGACATACGATGGTGAAATTTAGGTCCGTTAAATTCGATTTAACCGTTGAAGCCATCTTATTCATCATCATTTTTCCAATTCGATTTTCTTATATATATATATTTATTTATATTATATATATAAGAAAAAAATATATATATGGTGATTGCCGCTTCTTCACAGAATAAGGCCATTTCTACAAGTAGTTCAGTTGTGAGCAGTTGTGAGCACGCAGGTGGCCCATGGATCCAACTTGTTTTATGTACCCTATCACACATATGAAACCCTCGACATACATGCCCTGTCACACAGGTCAGACTTCAATGTAGGAAATGTTTCCATGGCGTCCGCCATGTGTCGCTTCAGTGTGGAGGGCTTACCTTACCTCAAACTTCTTACAGCTACCATCGGCCTGTCTTTCCATGAGGGTGTTTATCACGCCCACCCACTTCTGTCAGTTGGTCCTTATAGCTGAAACTGACTTCCGCAAGGGCATTGATGTCGGCCCATATCGAGATGCTCCCCTGTCACGATACCAGTTCGTAGTTTGGGGTTTCCCAATCTTTCGAGATCGGGAGGTGTCCAGACATTCCAGGTGGCTATTATTAGCCTTGTTTTGTGTTGTAGTATTTTCTTGTTTTCGCCCAGCTTATGTGGACATCTGTCGAAGCGCTGGTTTCTGGCCAGCTTAATCGGCATTTGTTTAGGTCATATAAATTGTTTTAGATCATACAAATCGTAAAATCTAAGAAGTTCGTTTGGTGTAGGGGTTATGGTACCCGCCTGTCAGCTTGACAGTCCGGTTTCAAATCACGCACAGGGCGGTCTTCCTTTCTATAGCTCTGCTGATGATGCCTAATAGGCCGAAATGTACATACAGAGATTGATTTTTCTCGATTTGTTTAGCCATACATTTAAATAGGCATTCCCGCCTAATTAATTAATTATTAATTAATTATTTTTCAAAATTAGGTACGACTCCAATTAAGCACATATTCTCTCCCCCCTCCCCCTAAATATATTCATCGTGTTATGATCTGTTGATGAGGCTATCGAGAGAGTATGTAGATTTTGTTTTCATAATTCTGACATTTTAATTTTAGGTTTCGTTTCTGGGTTAAGCAAACAAATGAGATGCCATTTTAATGTTAATTAAAAGAATTAAAGTCGTTTCTTGTTTAAATAGAGACACTTTAGTATCACTTTCTTAGAGAAGTTTAAATTACTTCTCTTAGAAATTGAGATTAAAACTGAAAAGGAATATTAAATAAGAGGATTGAATTTTTTAATATTGAATGAATGTTTTTGACTATCCGGATCTTCATTGTTCTTTTGTTTAAGACTTTCAGATAAAATTATTCTATATCCAATAAAATTTGAAAAATATCTTCATTTTCGACACCATTCTTTTCGGAGATCTTGAAATGAGATGTTGTTAATATTCAATAAATGTTTACGACTATCTTCATCTTTATTGTTTTTTTTTACTGAGACTTGAGATGAGTTGTTAATATTCAATAAATGTTTACGACTATCTTCATCTTTATTGTTGTTTTTGACTGAGACTTTGAGATGAGTTGTTCTTAATATTCAATGAATGTTTTCGACTATCCTCATCTTTATTGTTTTGTTTTTTGACTGAGACTTTGAGATGAGTTGTTGTTAATATTCAATGAATGTTTTCGACTATCCTCATCTTTATTGTTTTGTTTTTTTGACAGAGACTTTGAGATGAGTTGTTGTTAATATTCAATGAATGTTTTCGACTATCCTCATCTTTATTGTTTTGTTTTTTGACAGAGACTTTGAGATGAGTTGTTGTTAATATTCAATGAATGTTTTCGACTATCCTCATCTTTATTGTTTTGTTTTTTTGACTGAGACTTGAGATGAGTTGTTGTTAATATTCAATGAATGTTTTCGACTATCCTCATCTTTATTGTTTTGTTTTTTTGACAGAGACTTTGAGATGAGTTGTTGTTAATATTCAATGAATGTTTTCGACTATCCTCATCTTTATTGTTTTGTTTTTTTGACAGAGACTTTGAGATGAGTTGTTGTTAATATTCAATGAATGTTTTCGACTATCCTCATCTTTATTGTTTTGTTTTTTTGACTGAGACTTGAGATGAGTTGTTGTTAATATTCAATGAATGTTTTCGACTATCCTCATCTTTATTGTTTTGTTTTTTTTGACTGAGACTTTGAGATGAGTTGTTGTTAATATTCAATGAATGTTTTCGACTATCCTCATCTTTATTGTTTTGTTTTTTTGACTGAGACTTTGAGATGAGTTGTTGTTAATATTCAATGAATGTTTTCGACTATCCTCATCTTTATTGTTTTGTTTTTTTGACAGAGACTTTGAGATGAGTTGTTGTTAATATTCAATGAATGTTTTCGACTATCCTCATCTTTATTGTTTTGTTTTTTTGACTGAGACTTGAGATGAGTTGTTGTTAATATTCAATGAATGTTTTCGACTATCCTCATCTTTATTGTTTTGTTTTTTTGACAGAGACTTTGAGATGAGTTGTTGTTAATATTCAATGAATGTTTTCGACTATCCTCATCTTTATTGTTTTGTTTTTTTGACAGAGACTTTGAGATGAGTTGTTGTTAATATTCAATGAATGTTTTCGACTATCCTCATCTTTATTGTTATTTTTGACAGATACTTTGAGATGAGTTGTTGTTAATATTCAATAAATGTTTACGACTATCCTCATCTTTATTGTTTTATTCT
The DNA here is from genome assembly GCA_023376005.1 of Doryteuthis pealeii. Taxonomy (NCBI): domain Eukaryota; kingdom Metazoa; phylum Mollusca; class Cephalopoda; order Myopsida; family Loliginidae; genus Doryteuthis; species Doryteuthis pealeii. The sequence goes on from CM042163.1 coordinate 126,633, forward strand.
TTTGACTGAGACTTTGAGATGAGTTGTTGTTAATGTTCAATAAATGTTTACGACTATCCTCATCTTTATTGTTTTGTTTTTTTGACTGAGACTTTGAGATGAGTTGTTCTTAATATTCAATGAATGTTTTCGGCTATCCTCATCTTTATTGTTGTTTTTGATTGAGACTTTGAGATGAGCTATTGTTAATATTCAATAAATGTTTACGGCTATCTTCATTTTTATTGTTTTTTTTTTTTACTGAGACTTGAGATGAGCTGCTGTTAATATTCAATGAATATTTTCGACTATCTTCATCTTTATTGTTGTTTTGTGCTGGAAAGTTTTCTCTGCGAGGAATAACCATTCCAACCATTCCAATAGTTTGCATGGTGGTTGATTGGTTTTCTACTTAGTTGAGGAGGGTGAACTTTATTAACAAGAATAAAAAAAACACATGTGTTTGCTGGGTGGGGGTGGGGTGGGTGTCGGGGCGATGGCTAATGAAGTGGAAATTATTTTAAAGTACAATTTCTGCAACTTTCTTGTGACTTTCTTCCTCTCAACTCCTTGAAATGCCACTCGACGCCTAAGATTCTTCTGCAAAAGAAATGGCCACCAAATTTAGTTTCCTTCTCTTAGAATCATTTCCGAAGTAACTTCATAACTAAAGTCTTTTCGCAAATTGAAACCAATTTTTATTACCATCATAAAAGTGCAGATTCAAAAAAAAATTCACACATGCTTCGGGGTTTTTTTAAAGTAGAAACTTAGCAAATTTGCACACACACACACACACACACACACACACACACACATATATATATATATATATATATATATATATATATATATATATTAATTTAGAATAAGTGCAAAGTGCAATTACCGTTCGTTTAAAAAAAAATAAAAAGCTATAACGTCAGTTTAGAAACTAAAACGACACCACTAACAGACGCAAATGAAAATATCATAGAGCGAATAATAATAATAATAATAATAATAATAATAATAATATAGACACGAGTACAAGACTAGACATGACTGGGTGGGAAAGGTGATTCACTGGGAACTGTGCAAGAAATTCAATTTTCACCATTCAACTAAATGGTATATGCACTAACCTGAATCTGTCCTGGAGAATGAGACACACAAAATTCTCTGGGACTTTGAGGTACAGACGGGTCACCCGATCCCGGACAGGAGACCAGATCTAGTTTTGATTGACAAGAAGAGGAAGACTTGCCAACTCGTGGACTTTGCCGTCCTGGCCGATCACAGAGTAAAAATGAAAGAGAGCGAAAAGATTGACAAATACTTGGACCTTGCCAGAGAAATGAGAAAACTGTGGAACATGAGGGTGAAGGGCGTACTAATTGTAATTGGGGCCTTTGGAACAATCCCCAAGGGGTTGGAAAACAGTCTGGATGAATTGGAAATCAGAGGAAGAATCGAGACCACCCAGACTACAGCATTATTGAGATCGGCTGGAATACTCAGAAGAGTCCCGGAGACCTGAGGAAACTTGCTGTCACTCAGCCTCCAGTGAACCACCGGCTTCTGCAGGTGCGAAAAACTCGAATGGAGTAAAATAATAATAATAATAATGATTATGATGATAATAATGATAATAATAATACAACAAAAATGATACTGATAAAGATGATGGTGTTAATAATAATAATAATAATAAGAAGAAGAAGAAGAAGAAGAAGAAGAAGAGGAAAATAACATAGACGTATCATAACCGAAAACTGTGATGAATTTGGTATCAATAAATTCCATGATCAAATATCAAATATTGATTATCAAATGACGAATATCAAATGTCGAATACGAAATGATGAATATCGAATATTAAATACCAAATATAAATGTTGAATATCAAATATCGAATGACAAGTGAGAAATATCAAATATCGAATATCAAATATCAAATATCATACGTAGTATATATGATAATAAAGCCTGTCTGAAATGTATATATTGTTACAACTGTAATCATGTTGCCATACCCTCTGGTTTAAAGTGAGACCATGCAAATCGTCAAAGACGAAATGCAAAAATGTAATTATCTTGTGTTGCTTATCTGATTATATGGTGTTGCTTATCCGCCGAATTTTTAGTCTTTATGGGTGTCGTCACTTCGGCTAAATAATACACCATTCCGTTTTTAAAGGGAGGAAAAAGGACAGGCTACACAGAAAAATATAATAAAGAAGAAATAAAGAAAGAAATAGAACAGGGGAAAGATTGAAAGTGATAATGCTAATCTGTTTCAATTGAACATAATGAAAAAAATGAAAAAAGGGAAAGAAAGAAAATAAAAGGGTGAGAGGGAGTTAAAGCAAGATTATTATATTTTTTATATATTGAACTATTTGGTAATAGCACTTAAGTAAACATATCAAACGTTGTAACAATTAATTTTTCATACTGTTGTATATCTACAGGTCCTATTTGTATAATAATAAAAATGGATTCTCCCGTCGATTTCGACGCATGAAGATTCATCCAATGAACAATCCACACAGTGATTTTGTTTATAGTGGTGAAGGCTTGTGTTGGACCATCCACACTTTTTGGCACAGTCGATAGGAAAGAATTGGTGCACAAGGAATGCCACAAACCCAATCAACGACTGACCTCAGGTTTTTCAAGTTCAGAGTTTTCCTTCTCC
>CM042163.1:134291-141791 GCA_023376005.1 Doryteuthis pealeii
CCCATCATGAATGAATAAAACAAAACGTATTCGGTATAAAATAACCCAATAAGTGTTGACATGCCGTACAATCCAACCAACCAACCAACCATTTTGAATTGGCATCTAGGCATTTTCATCTCTCTACTTACGACGTACATATGATTCAAATTCCTTCCCAGGTTTTTCTCCTTTGGATAAAATTACACTAAAACACGTTAGAAACTTTTGTCAAGGGCCAAGTGGCTCCCGTTTGAGAATCACTGTACTAATTCGTTTCACTTAGTCAGAAAGTTCAGGGGAAAAAAAACCGAAGAAATATTTGATTTTTAACTGCAGCAGAAATACGACGTGCATTTAATAGCTCTCAATTAAACGACTGTTTCAGGTTACTTTGACGTTGGGATGGGGGGGGGGTCGTGGAGGTGCGGGGGGGGGTAATCAATACGAAAACACATCAATATTCAAAGTGAAACAGTCTCGAAATAGCTCTCTCTCTCTCTCTCTCTCTGTCTCTCTTTCTCTCTCTCTCTCTCTTTCTCTCTTTCTCTTACTTTCTCTTTCTCTCTCTCTTTCTCTTCTCTTTTTCTTTCTCTGTCTATCTATCTTATATCCCTCTCTTATTTCCCCCTCTATTTCTTATTTCTCTCTCTCTCTCTCTTATATATTCTTTCTCCCCTCTCTGTCTCTCTCTCTATCTATTGTTTATTTATAGCTATCTTTCTGTCTCTGTCTATGTTTCTCCCTCTTTTGTTTATTAACGCACACACACACACACACACACACAAACACATATATATATATCTATATTTCTCTCTTTCTCTTATATCTCTCTCTAATTCTCTCCCTCTCTCTCTCTCTTCTCTCTCTCTCTATATATATATATATATATATATATATATATATATGTATGTATATGTATATATATATATATCAATCTATCTTATATCCCTCTCTTATTTCCTCCTCTATTTTTTATTTCTTATTTCTCTCTATCTCTCTCTCTCTCTCTCTCTCATATATATCTCTTTTCTCCCCTCTCTCTCTATTATTTATCTATTTATCACTATCTTTCTGCCTGTCTATCTTTCTCTCTCTTTGTTTATTAACACACACACACACACATATATATATTTATCTCTCTCTCTCTCTCTCTCTCTCTCTCTCTCTCTCTCTCTCTCTCTCTCTCTCTCGTTTCAACCCACATATCAGAGAAAGTTACAAGACAATGTTTCTGGTTTTTTTTTGCTGTTTCGATTCTGCTTGTCTAGAACTCCATCAGATTTAGATATTCGAACCGCCCTAAATTTGAGGGGAATTTTTAAATATCAAAGATCATGTTGCTCTCTCTCTCTCTCTCTCTCTCTCTCTCTCTCTCTCTCTCTCTCTCTCTCTCTCTCTCTCTCTCTTTAATATTCTGATTCAACGAAATCTTAAAAAGAAAAAAACAAAAACAACAACAAAAACTTTCAGTCGACCCTTTCGACCAGAAAAGAACAATTTGAAGTTTTATTCGATCAATTCTTCAAGGATTTTTTCTTTTCTTTTTTTCAAACATCTTGTATTTGTTGGAGCAAAATATATGAAAATATGAAAATTTGCATAGACATGTTGCATAGCGCCTTCTTTACCGGCACTAAATAGGTATATGTTATATACTGGTCTTTTCACTAAGTCAAATCAGAATATAACGTTATATACCTTTCTTTAATTCTTACTCTGGTCGTCTATTCTTCTGGCCGGCTTTGCTATTCTGATCGTCTATCATCTATCTTGGTCTGGTATATCTTCTAAGGTCTCGTCTGGTCTTCTATTGAGGATTCCGGGTCTGGTTTCGGTTGGGGATCATTCCTTATCAGAAGCCCTGTGTCATTGTTTGTTTTTAGTAATAAACACAAGACTTCAATTTATGTTGATGTTACTTTATTCGAAATCCCCAACCAGACAATGCGCGCCAATCCTTACATCTTGCTAGCTCGGTCTCTAACTTCTAACTGACTAAGTTACTTACTTAGTATCCTTAAACCGGAAGAGGGCTTTCTATGGGGTTATCACGGTCTATCCCCAGAAAGCAAGGTCAGAGTGAGGTCAAACGCCGTCACTCACCCTCAAGGCCATCAGCTGTACTGATCGCCATAATGATTTCTACACTACCTTAAAAATGTATTAGGGATCCAATTATTATGTAACAGACAGTCTGACTGTGGAATACCTTTAAACCACATGACGTTGCTTAATCTATAAATTTAAGTGGTGTATTGTAGCACACTTTATATAACCAAAATGGGGGTACCTCACGTGGTGTAATGGTTAGCGAACTCGCTTCGCAGACCATTGTTAGTGAGTTCGATTCTCATTGGGAGCCCCATACTTCTGGCCTTGTGCCATATCTAAGCTAAGCTTAGTAAATAACTATATAACCAAAATGGGAGGCGCGTGGTCTAATGGTTAGAGTCGAGGGAAATGGACTCGTCGACCCAAGTTCAATTCCTGGACCAAGCTGTTTGGATTTCACATAGCGCTAATACCCTTGGGATAGGTATGAATCCAATTCTTCCTCCAGCTATGGGTAAATAGCAGGGAAGACTGGACTCTTTAACCATGAATATGTAACCAGTCTAGGAGAATGAAAACTCTGAATTCAAACCTTACAAGTTACAAGACAATGTTTTTTTTTTTGCTGTTTCGATTCTGCTTGTCTAGAACTCCATCAAATTTGGATATTCGAACCGCCCGAAATTTGGGGGAATTTTAAATATTAAAGATCATGTTGCTCTCTCTGTCTGTCTGTCTGTCTGTCTCTCTCTCTAATATTCAGATTCAATGAAATCTCAAAAAAAAAAAGAAAAGAACAATTTTAAGTTTTATTCGATCAATTCTTCAAGGATTTTTTTCTTTTCTTTTCTTTTTTTCAAACATCTTGTATTTGTTGGAGCAAAATATATGACAAGGTGATTTACATAGACAAGTCTGACTGTGAAATACCTTCTATGGTGCTACAATTAGCTAGCTAGGCTTGCAGACCATTGTTAGTGAGTTCGATTCTCACGAGTTCACCTATTTTTCCATTTCATACCAAGCTTGTACAAAATATTTTATTTGTTGGAGCAAAATATATGACAAGGTGATTTGCATAGACAGTCTGACTGTGGAATACCTTCCATAGTATTATCCTCGTACCCCACTTGTACTAGGTTAGGCACAAGGCCCTATTAACGTGGGACCACCTACAAGCCGGGACTCATTGGTGGCGGGTTTAAAAATTGCGTCTATCCCCTCGGCATTTCCCCTCAATGGGGGGGGGGCGCCTCAGGCACTGAGCAATAAACCCAGCCCTGCCCCTTTAAATTGAGGGGGCAGATGTTGCCTAGGGGGATGATGGCCCCTGGGATCGACGCTTGTGATTTTAACCCGGGGCGGGCGCGTACATCCGACCTCGTAATTAGCTAGCTAGGCTTACAAACCATTGTTAGTGGGTTCGATCCTCACGAGTTCACCTTTTTTTCCGTTTCATACCAAGCTTGTACAAAATATTTCATTTAATTTAAAATTAAGTTTTAAACAACAAACCCTGAAACTTTTATTCAAGCGTAATTGATCCGAGTTGAGGGTGGTCTCCGATATACCGTCTAGTCTAAGTAAGGGACAAAGTAGAGCTCCATTACCATTACTCCCAGGTCCACTCGGACCCGGAATGTCAGTACCCGTTAAGGTCCCATCTATACGTTAAATATAATAAAATGATTATTATTATCTGCGTTATTCGGACTATTGTCCCCATCTTCATTGTTATTTGTACAACGTTTCGGCCGATATACCCTCCGGCCTTCTTCAGGTATCCCGAGTTCGACAAGAAATACCTGAAGAAGGCCGGAGGGCATATCGGCCGAAACGTTGTACAAATAACAATGAAGATGGGGACAATAGTCCGAATAACGCAGATAATAAAAATCTTCAAGCCTCATCTCAAACATTCAGAGAAATAGTATAATAAAATGAGTTTTTAAAAAAATGTTTAAAAATTGAGTTTCAAAAGAAAAAAATGATTACCCATCGAGAATGAATGAAACAAATCTTCTTCGGCAGAAAATGACCCAACAAGTGTTGACATGCCGTAAAACCCAACTGAAGAATTTACTTTGAACCGTGTTAAACATAAATAATCATTTTTTTAGCGATAATATCTCGGCTGGGTTTGAAGTATCAAAAATTAGCCGGGTTTTTTCTATATTTTTTTTATTTTATTTTGTTTTTATTTTTTCATTCATTTCTTTTATTTCTTTCATTTTATTTTTTTGCGAGAATTTCTCGTAATAAATCGACCTCTAATCAAGAGTGATTATCTTGTCTCAAACTGACCTTTTTTTTTTTTTCTTTTTCTGTGTCGGGCAAATAAGGAAAGACAAATAGTTCAAAAACTGACAGATGCCCCCCCTTTCTCCCCTCCCCCTCCTCTCTTTCTCCTGTCCCCCTCTTCATCACAAATTCCTGTTGAACCCATTTCCTCTCGTCACTCCTTTCGCTTTGTAAACGACGCCGTATTACTACAGTTAACCGATTGCACAAGCAATCATCATCATCATCATCATCATCATCATCATGTCGCGCATGCAGCACGGGTATCCATGACAATCTTTCGCCAGCCTTCCCTATCATTCATTACACCTGGAAGCTCCTCTGCGGAGCAGCCAGCATCTTCACATAACTGGTCAATGTATGTCCTTGCTGGGCGCCCTACACTTGTATGTCCATGTGTTGGCTTCCACAGGAGAACGTCGCTTATGAGTTCATCCCTGCTTCTCCAGCAGTGTCCTGCATGCCTTGTCCGTCTCACTCGGATAATTTGTGAGATGGGGGGGGGTAGGTGACCGTACAGCTGTTTCCTTGTGGGGTGCTGTTTCCTCGACTTGTTCAAGACTGCACGCAGCATTCTTGTGCAGCTCCCATTTAGCTTATTCTCAAGACGCTTTGTTAGGGTCCAGGTGGTGCAGCCATACAGCAGCACCGACACAACCACAGCCTGGAAGAAATGTCGCTTCAGCTTGTTAGGGAGATCGGACCTCCATATGACTGATAAACTATTTGTGGCTGACCATGCCTTTGCTATCCGTGTAAAACGTCCAAGACACTTCTGAGATTTCCCTAGTATTGTGGTACTAGGAATTTTGTATTACCCTAATGAACCAATATTTAATATTGTAACGATTTTTGTGGCCATCCTCTAGTCTTCAAACAAGAGTGCTTGTCCAGCAGAGTTCCTTTGTGTTAAGCAGAGCGCGATCCTTAGTGAAGAATCCTTTGGTTGTTCCTTGCTGCTCCTCAGTCTTGCAGGTCCTTCGTCAATGATTGCAAAAACACGTCTCTCAGTATCAGTGATTAAGTAGTCAACCATCCACGCATTCGGGCTGTTGATTGGCTAAGGTTTAAACCACATGACGTTGCTTAGTCTATAAATTTAAGTGATGTAGTGTAGCACACCTTATATAACCAAAATGGGGGCACCTCACGTGGTGTAATGGTTAGCAAGCTAGATTAGCAGACCATTGATAGTGAGTTCGATTCTCACTGGGCGCCCCATACTTCTGGCCTTGTGCCATATCTAAGCTCAGCTTAGTAAATAACTATATAACCAAAATGGGAGGCGCGTGGTCTAATGGTTAGAATCGTGGGAAATGGACTCCTCGACCCGAGTTCAATTCCTGGACGAAGCTGTTTGGATTTCACACAGCGCTAATACCCTTGGGATAGGTATGAATCCAATTCTTCCTCCAGCTATGGGTCAATAGCAGGGAAGACTGGACTCTTTAACCATGAATAGGTAACCAGTCTAGGAGAAGGAAAACTCTGAATTCAAACCTGCTGAACTCCGCTTAAGAAATTGACCTTGTGTCACATCCTGCTCGTGCGAAAGTGTTGGTAAACACACACACACACACACACACACATATATATATATATATATATAATAAAATAAATATATAAAGGTTTTACATATCTATTTATTAGGTGACAACGGAACACTCACGACCATATTGGTTTCATGCAAGGCAATCATTAGGTGAAGATGTTTCAAATGCAAGGAAAATCGAAAAAATTTCAAAAAAATTCAGAAAATTCAATAGACATAGGATGTGTATGATTGGATAAAGTGATGTGCGTATGTATGTGGTGGTAAATTGAATGTATGAGAGTGTTTATGGACAGCATAAAGGTTGTGTACGCGGGGTAACTGGTCACACACATAATACATTGTTCTGTGAATGTGTGACATTTGATCAATGCTGACGTGTGACATATATATATATATATATATATATATATATCTTATTATAATGGAGATTATGTGTTTGTTTGTCTGTAACCGAAACTATATCACTAGTCAAGTCACTATCCATTTAGTTATTATACATCACATTCTCCATGAATCATTTTTATTTAAGCCTCAATTATTAATAAAATTGTTTTTCATTATTAATACTGCTGGCCATATCTACGTACTAATAACATGCAATTGTATTTATATGTACAACAAAAAGTGGTTTACTGTGTGAACGGGAAGGCTAATTTGCATATTGATACTTAAAATTTGATTTTAATAAATATGTGCTTAGTATTGTTGATTTCTAATTATTTGATTTTATCTTAATGAATATGAGTAAAAATCTCGGAGATAAATCTTAAAAGAAATCAATTAATAAAAAGAAGTTAAATTAGAAAGGTTTAGCAAGGAAAGACGGGGATGATGGAAGAGGTTGCTACAGCTGTTATATTTTTCGATTATACCCCTCTCTGTTTCAAATCATTTTATCTGCATTCTTATTTAGTTTCTTTAGACTTTCTAATTTAATATAATATTTTATGACATTAATACTTGCACCCGGAGGGTGCATATATTTGCTAGTATATATAACCAAAATACTCCAACAAATATAGGCTGGGATTATATGTTTATGTGCTTATCTGTCCTTTTCTTGATCATACCCAGGGCTCTCAATATTACAGGTAAAATTTAATAAGTGTCCAAATATTTTTGTGCAGGATGTATAGTATGTTTTCTTTTTGCGATTATAAAATCGTCAAATCTTGTACGAGGAATTCATTACAAGAATTTTCTCTTGAAATGTTTTTTGAAAATTCATTGAAATTCATTTTGATGTTAAAATTCTCGGTGAAAATTCTCGGTGAAAAACATATATCGTCTTTTCAGCACCGAATCGTTAGGCATGACATAACCCCAGACGGGTTGATATGCCGTTAAAATCAATAAACCAATCAACATTACTTTGTTGAAAATCAATTGCTCTCTTGTTCAACTAATTTATTAGTCCGCCCTGTCCGCTGGGGCGTTAGAATGCACCGACTGCACCTCTGCAGAGGGGTAAGACTCCTCCAATGGGACCAACTGTTGGCCGTGGGTGGCGACCCGTGATGCTTAAGGATAGAACCCAGGTGGATAAGCAGTTCATGACATGCAATACTCCACTTTGGCCCTATCTTGGGCTAGACGGGCTGTCGGAGAGA
>CM042163.1:149291-159291 GCA_023376005.1 Doryteuthis pealeii
TAATACGTTGTAGAATAAATCAATAAAATTACAAATCAATAACATCAAGTAATTATTTATTAGATCCGGTTTTGTTAAAACCAGTATGCAAATTAACCACACCATATATTATGCAAACCTTTATTTCTTAGTGATATATAAGACACATTGCAGGATCTTAAACGCATTAATAACATGGGTTGTTTTGAGGCAATTCTTACTCAGATTTTCATAGAGACGTCATTAATAGATAAGATGTATTCTATGTATCAATGATATTGATTATAAATTAAACACTCGTTGATAAACTTACACAAATCGTTTCGGTTACAGACGGAAATACACCAAATCTCCATTATGATAAGATACTAGGGTGAGTCAAAAATTTTGCAATTCATGGACAAGACTGTTTTCATTTCGCTTAGCACTAATACCAGAGAGAGAGAGAGAGAGAGAGAGAGAGAGAGAGAGAGAGAGAGAGAGAGAGAGAGAGATATTTTAAAGCTGAATCCGAATTCAAACATAAAAATTCAAATTTGATATTTCGTTTTGCTTTATAGATAAGAGGCGTGAGGGGTAATTGTTATCGTCGTCAGAAATGTACTCGGTAACCCGAGTTCAAATCCTGGACGAATACCCTTGGGAAAGTTAAGAATCCATCTATTCTCCTTCCAGCTATGGGTAAATTATAGGGGAGACTTGGCTTTTAACCATGTTATGGCAATCGATCTATGAGAAAAAATTGTTTGCTTACCCAAATTGTACATCACGTTACCAAAATATTGCAACAAAATTTGGTTTGCCCTAATTGTACCTGACGTTACCAAAATATTGCAAAACTTTTGACTCCCTCTAGTATTTGTAGATGTCCTGAAAATATCATTCTATTTTGCCCTTTGAAGTCGACGATTACATGAATACGACTTTTGACAGATTGATGCCTGAATCAAATTTTCCGCATTTCTAGAGTTTCTCTAGTTTGTTTCATTCCGTTAATTTGGATGAAGATGAAACATCCGACGGCTGGGCCAATTAGAATTCTAGTCCACGTAACTATGGAGGTCAACGAGTGCATATATTCTACTTTTGATTGATAGACGGATTCTAATGGTATGTAAACTCATCTGGGGTTATCTTATGCCTAAAGGTTAGGGGATTACATTAATTATACGTCCATATTGACATGTTTTCTGTAGTTGTATCTCAAGAGGTTGTTTTTTGCACACGGCACTAACAAATATGAATATTCTAAAACATATCTATTCGACTCAGAGTTGAGGTCGAAACGGATACTACAACTTCGGTATTAGGGTCAAGACACGCTAAAAGCGCCGGTTCCAGACAGATTATTAAAGTTAAGCAATGATTAACCTGTTTAATACTTAATTGGGTGACCACTGAAACAACAGCGATACTGTAAGCAAGCAAGCAAGCAAGCAACTAACTATTTTTGAGCGTTTAGCATTTCAAAATCAAAATTATTCATCATAGAAATTGATAAAAACCTAAATTGTTAAAAAAAAATTGTCCAGACGATTTTAATAGATAATCATATTTGGTTTTGTTCATTTTTTATTATTTTTTTTTTTGGGGGGGGGCGGTATCTTTCTGTTTGTCTCCTTTTTATCTATCACACTGGACATTTTACAGAAATGAATAATAGATTTCATGTAGCAATGTTTAATATCAGAAAACTAGCGGGACCTGTGGATATACCACAGTATGATAATTTAATTATTACAACGTTTGATATGTTTACTTAAGAGCTATTGCTAAATAGTTCAATATATAAAAGGCATAATATTGATTTAACTCTCTTTACTAGCAAGACCTGTGGATATACAACAGTATGTGAATTTAATTATTACAACGTTTGATATGTTTACTTAAGAGCTATTGCTATATAGTTCAATAATATCGGGATCTGTGGATATACAACAGTATGATAATTGAATTATTACAGCGTTTGATATGTTTACTTAAGAGCTATTGCTAAATAGTTCAATATGTAAAAAGTATAATAATCTTGATTTAAATCTCTCTCTCGCTTTTTCTTTCTTTCCTTCTTTCCTTCTTTCTTTCTTTAATCTTTTCCTTAGCAAATAAGCTTTATTGCTCCTGTGCGCTCACCCCCCTCTCTCCTCTCTCTCTCTCCTTTCTCTCTCTCTCTTATATATTTTTCTGTATANGCATGTCCTTTTTCTTCTCTTTCTTTCATTATAAGAAAAGTAGAATGTTCCATTTCTTAGCTGTGTTGACGAACACTAATAAGAAGTACGAATTCAACGGATAAGCAACGCTAGATAATCAGAATTGATTTTTTGCATTTTCATCCTGAATGATTTTGGAACGGTGTCTCATTTTTACCAGAGAGTGGTTAAATGATAACGGTTCTACTTTTAAGGAAACGAGTATTAATATATATGTTATTGGAGTACTTGCATGGATGTTGTAACTTGTCTTGCTTTGTGTGGTGGGGAGAGGGAGAGAGAATGTTTGTGATTATGAATATTTATAACAATTATTTTGTATTGAAGAATACTAAACTTGAAGCTAGTTAAATTGTTCATCAAGTATTATTAATTACTAGGTGTTTGCATTTGCCTCTTTTAACTTTCTTTCGTCTACTTCTTCTGTTTTTTCTAGTCGCTTGACATCTTAGTTCTGCTGGCGGTCTCTCTAGCATCTCTGACTTCATCTTGGTGATTCGTCTTGGTGGTCGGTCGCACTTTAACTCATTTCTCTTCTAGATCAGTCTTGTTATTCAGTAACTTGATATTAGTTATTTAAGATATTTGTAGTTACATGAAATGTTTAGTTTGGGAAATAAAGATTAAGAAAATAACACAGTTCTTGTGATTAATGAATGTCTTATTCATTAATCACAAGACCGTGTTTATTTTTCTTAAACTTTATTTTCCCTAACTAAACATTTCATGTAACTAAATATCTGACTAACATAAAATCTATTCCCAAAAAGTAGTGTCTTGGGTATATACACTAAATTGCATCTGAATGGTGAGGCTCCAGTTCTGGTGAGTGTGGAGTACTCCTTCATTGCCATTACTCCAAGGTCCACTCTGACCCAGAGTAACTGTAACTGTAGGGTCAAACTATGAGTCAAATAGTTTCTGTTTAAAATTATTCATATCCAGTAGGACTATGTGCAAAAAAAAAATCCTAAGAAACATTTTGGTTAGATTATCTGCATTATTCGGACTATTGACGCAGATAATACTAAATAATCATCTCATCTTAAACATTCAGAGAGAAACAATTTTTGGTATTTAGACATTTTTTTTTCTTAATATTCCTTCTCATTAAACTCATTGATTGTTGCATACCTTTCGTTACTTCTTTACTTTCTTCTTCTGACGTCTTTTTTATCTTACGTCTTCTTCTAACATCTTGGGCTTCGTTCTTGGTGGACTTCGTCTTGGTGATCGGTCGCACTTAACTCATTCTTCTTCCAATCATCCTGTTACCAAGACACCCATTAATCACAAGACCGTGTTATTTTTCTTAAGCTTTTATTTCCTGAACAAAACATTTCATGTAACTAAATATCTGACTAACATACGCGCGTATGCAGAGTGAGTTACAGTTAAGGCAGGACATCTTCACTGCCTGACGTCTAACTGAACTGAGACCAACCAGCGCCACCTGAACTTCACGTAATTTGGCGGGCTTTCTGTACTATTCCATGGGAAAGTCCCGCCCGTGATATGAAAGAACCATCCCTTTAGAAATACAGGGGATTGACAATAATCTTATGCAACCGCATAAGATTATGTAACACTAGTAAAAAATGTGCACCCTCTCTGTATGCATGTAGTTAAGTTCTGATGTAATAGAATTATAAATTAGAAGACTAACAGAATTAAATAAGAACGCATATAAATTATTACACTTGTTACATAATCTATGCGGTTGCATAAGATTATTGTCAATCCCCTGTATTTCTAAAGGGATGCCCTTTTCATATCATGGGCGGGACTTTCCATGAATAGTACAGAAAGCCCGCGAAATACGGGAAGTCACGTGGGACCTGGTTGGTCCTCAGTTTGGACGTAAGGCAGTGAAGATGTCCTGCCTTAACTGTAACCCACTCTGCATACGCGCGCTATGTTAGTTCAGATTATTTAGTTAACATTAAATGTTTAGTTAAGGAAATAAAAACTTAAGAAAATAACACAGTTTTGTGGTGTAATGTCTTGTACAAGACTGATTAGAAGAAGAAATGAGTTAAGTGCGACCGACCACCATAGACGAAGTCCCCAAGAAGAAGAACGTAAGATAGAAGATGAACAGAAAAGTAAGAAGTAAGTAATGAGAAAGGGTATTTTGAGTTTGAGTTTGAGTTTTGTTTAACGGCATATCAACCTGTGGGTCATTTAATCCAAAAAGGTTATTTTGGATTTCAGACTTTAAAGTAGTGGTTCTATGGAGATAATTGGTTAGTTCTGTTATATTTTGTTGAAAAGGTTGCTTTTTTTTTATAAAATTTAAAAATGTTTCAGGGTTTGTATTCTTAAAGATGTATTTCACAGGTTTCTTGCTTGATAGTAATTTGCGCGGATATTTTAAGTCTGTTACAATTTAGAAGGATATGCTTGGTTGAAGTTGTAACTTTTCATGTTGGGCACACTGGGGCACCCTCCCTTTTAACAGGTACGAATGGGTAATGTGGGTGTGCCCAATACGCCAATCTGGCGAGTATTACTTCTCTTCTAATACTTCTGTTGGCCCGTCGGCCACTTCCAATAACTTCTTGTATTTCGTGGAGTTTGTTTTGAGTCAGATTGTCCCATACAAAATAATACTCAGATCATTATCACATCTAATAGCAGATGGATCCAAACAAGGAAAAAAAAGTTGGTTGTGCTGATATTCTCAAAAAAAAAAAAAAAATCCTTAAACGCCTACCAAAATGAAGCCTCAATCTACAGTGCAGAAACCACAGCCATTGATCTAGCTATGAATATCATAGCAAATCACAAAGCTTCCAAATTATTTTATTCATGCGACGACTCTAAATCAGTCCTATTAGCACTACATAACAAAACACGTCATCTCCTCTGATCACGAAGCTCCTAAACAAACTAAACACCCTCTCTGAAAGATAATAACATTATATTCTTCTTGGATACAAGTCACATTGGTATCCGAGGAAATGAAAAGGCAGACAAAGCCGCAAGAAAGGCACTTCAGAATAGATATGAGCAAATCTAAAATTCCATATACAGACTGAAACCAACCATAAACAAATTTATATTAGGAGAAGGATATACAACACACTTACTTTTATTGATTTCGATATGAAATTATAAATAGGATTGTGTATAATGTGTTTTGGTTTATTTTAATTTGTGACCTGATACTTAGGTTTTGAAATTAGAAGAAAGAAAGGAAAGAAAAAAACGGAAATAAAACTCGCCGCGCTGCTTTTGTGCCGTAGATTCAATAACAGATGGACGATCCGGCAATGACACTCGGCCCGCGGCAGCGAGGCGGATGGTGCGCGGTAGTAAAATCTCAAGTAGGTCGACTCCAGAAGCGAGAGGCGGCGATTTATAGACAAGTCTTTGATGTAACAGGACTGTTGGTCGCGCTGGAAAGATAAATCCTGTTTTACTACTTCCGCTCACCAAAGGACAAATGAAGAAACCGGAATTTAAAGGAATCTATTGTTTTTTCATTTCCTCTATTTGAAATGCAACCAGAGATAGACTACTTGAATTAGAAAATACGAAAATTAAGCACCACCAGCCCTCGACACTCCTATTTAAAAACATTCAAGTGGCCCGGAAGCAGATATGGACACCCCAGAGTGGTGACGGAAGTAAATTTCGAATTGACTGGTTTGAAACAAGAGGGAGCGGTTACCTGCCCTTGAGTGGAGGAAGCAGAAAAATTCCCAATATCCTCATGCGGCCCGGAAATTAAAAATTCGTTCCGATGAAATATTATTTACTCAGACTTTTTTGGCTTGAGAGGCAGATAGGCCGAACGGGCATCATAAAGGCCGAACGGGTAATGAAGTTGTGATTGCTTGAGAATCGGGCTAACGCTGACAAGAAACGCAATACTGAGAGCCGAGAAGTAACTGACTTAGCTAAGACCATATTTGAAAACTTAGTCAACTTACGAACTGTTTTGGCACAATACTTTGCAGAAGACCAGAAAGTATTTAATTACGGGCACATCACTACCCACAAACCTTGAGAGTAATTATTGTATTCTTGTATTTTTGATATAAATGTGTTGATTTTTGCAAGCAAGAAAAAGAGTCGTTTATATTCTTTTTTTGTGTGTGACCAATGGACGCCATTAACTCGGAAATCAGTTTTCTAATAGCAGATTTCTAGTCTTTGAATTCTTAGCCACAACGTGGGGCATTCGCGCTAAGACTTCCAGTAAAATAGAGACCCTGCAATCCTTGCGTTGATGCAGAAAATCCGATCTTGACGGCCAATTGCGGAGATTCTGTGACGCCTTTCGCCTCTGTAGGCGACCGACGGTTGTTATAATTTTCTTTTGGTTTCTGTTATGACTATTTAAGGGTCAATAAATAATTACTCAACACGGAGATAAAATGTTGGGACAGATTGTATTCAGCAATATGTCAATGTAAGTCTGTAACGTAAGAACTGATTGTCTTACTAGTATAGCGGTGGTTGTATTAAGCGCTTGATACTACTTCTAAAACGTGCTCACGTGACCACGGAAAGGCCCTTTCCAACAGCAGTGCCGTGTTTTGTGATTTATTCTGTACTCCCTTCGCTATCTTGTTCTCGACTCTGCGCAAGGCCACTTAACACCGACTATTGTCTTGCTTACTTATACTTAACTGGAACACGATTCGCCTACTCTGTAAATCCTTTGGTAAGTCCATCGGTGTCATAGTTGAGTCACCTACAACAGTTTCATGCTTTAACGTCTTGGATTATTCTAATATTAAAGCCATCCTTGTAGAAAACAGTAGTACGAGTACTATTTAACCCATACTTATCTCAAGCGGCATAAATCAAAAGTGGATGTAATTAGCAAACTTGTGTTTAAAACAAGACTTTTTAACGATAATCTACACAAAAATTGTAAGTATTAACACGTTACAATGAACCCCCACAATCCTCTAACCTTTTAGCATAAAATTAACCCTAGACGGATGATATACTGTTAAAATCAATCAAATCAAATCAGTTCAATCAGCCACAATCGATGCCTTATTCAACTAATCTGCCACAGTGGGAAGAGATTCATCTTCCTTTAAGGACAATAACGGGAGACATAGTTAATATGTAAGTCAGTAAGTAAAGTCATTGGCGGTGGCTTAGAGTTTGTTTATCAGCCAGACGGCGAGGAAGTCTATCCCCTTTCCCTAAGCTAGACCAATGATGATTGTTTTTTGCGTCTGGGTTGGCTTGCCACACCTACATCAGCTCTCACTTTGACCTGTGCTATCTCATACACTGAGTCGGCGAGGCCGGTATCTCGAACCAGGAAACTTGTGGTTCCCAGAGCGAACACTCTACCGACTTGAAGATGCCTAATCAGATTAAATAATGATTATTTAGTAGCCATGAGAATATAACATAAATAACTAAGGGGATTGTGATGTTGGGCGCTTGACGTAGCTTCGGTTACAGAAAAACATACCACAATTCTTCATAATAATCCAGATATCTGATTCAAAGTGCCTTTCTAGTAGAACTGTGCTGAGTTTTATTCTTGATAAATCCTCAACTATTAATGTCTGTGTTCAGACTTACGCGCCATCGCCAATCAACCATCCAATTTAAAACACAAATCGAGCAGTCCATTCCAAATTTTGCCACGGGAGCTGAAGAACGGAAGACGGGGAACCGGGAAAACGTGCGCAAATGCATTCTTAGGGCAAAGACTTTCCTGGACGCAGAAAAACTTCGGAATTGATTTATGGAAATATTCGGCCCTCCTCCGAAAGGCCAATCTTCTCTTTTGAAGTTTTTCCCTCTCTTTTTTGCCCCCCGTTTTTCTTCTTTCATCTTTCATCGCTTTTGATTATCGGCACTAATTAGGCGAAGGCGTCGTTGGGGTCCGTCCTGCACGTCCAACACAGTGACATAATAGGATGCGAACGATCCAAATGTCACTCGGGAGAAGTGACAAGAGTTGAATTTAGAGGGGGGTCGCTACTTCCGCGTGTATGTCAAGTTCGGCACAGTGAACAGGTCATTCCCCCCCCCCCCCCGATAAAACGGCACGGGCTAGAAAGCAATATAGATAGGTAAATAACTAAGATATATATATATATATATATATATATATACTATATAGATATATATATATAATATAAAGCAAAGAGATGAGAGAGAGAAGCGATAGATAGATAGAAGATAGATAGATAGGAAAGTAGTAATTAAGACTCAGATAGATAGATAGAATAGATATGGGAACAGATCTGAGATAGATAGATAGATAGATAGAATAGATAGATAGATTAGAAGAACTGCAGATTGAAGATAGATAGATAGATAGAAGTAGGAAATCTAACAGATAGATTAGATAGATAGCAAGTAGATTAATTAGACTGAGATAAGATAGATAGATGATAGAACGTATAAACCAAGGGATTTGGGATAGAAGGGATAGATAGATAGATAGATATGATACCGTCTATTAACAGACTGAGATAGATAGATAGAATCAGATAGATAGCGGAATGATAGAATAGATAGATAGATAATTAGATTAGAGACAGTCTGAAGATAGATAGATAGATAGATAGCATTAGATAGATAGGAATAAACAACATGAAGAAGATAGATAAGATAGATTAGAATACAGATGAATAGATAGATAGGATAATACATCTAAAAGATAGAATAGATAGATAGATAGATAGATAGATAATAACAGATCTGAAGATAGGATAGATTAGATACGATAGATTAGATAGTAGAAGGAGCTAGAAGAATAGATAGATTAGATAGATAGTAGATAGAAGTGAGAATAGATATTAGAACAGACTAGATAATAGGAAAGTAGATACGTATAGATAGCATAGATAGATGTAACAGAACTGAGATAGAATAGATAGATATAGATAGATAGATAGATCATGGTGATAACTAAGAAAAGAAATAGATATAACGCTGAGATAGAATAGTATAAGATAATAAGATAAGAAGATCTGAAGATAAGATAGTAGAACCGGACTGGATAATAAATAGATAGAAGATAGATAGATAGATAGGAAGCTAGAAATGAAGATACGATAGATAGGTAGATAGTTAGAAATTGATTGATTGAAGAGGTAACACATAGATGCTTATAGATAGATAATTTGAAATAGTATAGATACATCTGAATTGATAGATAGATAAATTGTACGGTATAAGTACTTAGGTAGCTAATACTCGTATTTAAGATTGGAATCTTTTTTGAAGGTAATAAGACGATAGATAAGATAAAGATAGATATAATAGATAGATAGATAGATATAGGAACAGTTGAGATATATATATAGATAGATAGATAGAACATAGATAGATAGAATATAGATAGAAAAGATTGTTGTATGGTTTATGTAAACATTGAAAGAAAAATTAAAACATAGCAAATATTTAATTGAATACTGTTTAGATTTAATGAAGATTTCATGTGAAGCGAAGATTAATTATTGATTTTTGAATAATATTCATTATTGAATCCCTAAATAATTTCAAATTTCCATGAAAAGATCTAAATGAACGGATGACGAAATTTGACACGAAGGATTCTCATTTCAATATATTGAAAATTTTAGTCATGAATTCAAATCCAATTCAAAAACTCTTTCTTTTCCCGCTATTGAAACTCGTTATCCGTCAAATCTTGATTTCATCGCCCAATAAACATTAACACAACTTGTTCACTTCTGATTAGGAAAAATTAAAGTAAATATTTTTTTAAAATATCTTTACAAATTGCACAACAATCTTGGAAAAGCAGCACTCGACAAAAAAAACAGGGTACATATCCCGCATTAAAGCATCCT
>CM042163.1:164291-196791 GCA_023376005.1 Doryteuthis pealeii
TTGGATTTATGCCCTTGAGATAAGTATGGGTTAAATAGTACTACTACTGTTCTTCTACAAGGATGGCTTTGATATTAGATAATCCAAGACGTAAAGCATGAAACTGTTGTAGGTGACTCACCTATGACACGAACATGGACTTACCTAAAGGGTATATATTAACAGAGTATCTGGCCGCCATCCTTGTTTCCAGATGTAGTAAATAAGTAAGCAAGTCAATAAGTATCCGGTGTTATAGTATTCTTTGTAAGTCCGACGTCCAAGATGATCCAAATAGCAATGAGCTAAGGTTAAGAATCAGACCAGTATAAATACAACAACAGCAGCAGCACTGCCAGTGATTGGACAATAGGTTGCCTTCCCTGGTCACGTGGTAGTCAACGAGTCTATATTTAGAAGTAGGTATCTACCACACGCCTTATATCACAAAACTCCAACACAAAGCTACTTAAGCTAAGTTAGAAGTAGCAGATACATGTTCTTCGTGTACGCTGTAACAAGGAAACCTTCCTCAATTGTACATTGACATATTGCTGAATACATCTGTTCCCTACATTTTATCTCCGTGTTGAGTAATTATTTATTGACCCTTAAATAGGTCATAACAGAAACAAAGAAATTAAAATAAACCAAAACACATTATACACAAATCCTATTTATAATTTCATATCGAAATCAAATATAAGTAAGTGTGTTGTATATCCTTCTCTAATATAAATTTGTTTATGGTTGGTTTCAGATCTGCATATGGGATTTTAGATTTGCTCATATGTGTCTGAAGTGCCTTTCTTGCGGCTTTGTCTGCCTTTTCATTTCCTCGGATACCAATGTGACTTGGTATCCAGAAGAATATAATGTTATTATTTTCAGAGAGGGTGTTTAGTTTGTTTAGGAGCTTCGTGATCAGAGGAAATGACGTGTTTTTGTTATGTTGTGCTAATAGGACTGATTTAGAGTCCGTGCATATAATAAATTTGGAAGCTTTGTGATTTGCTATGATATTCATAGCTAGATCAATGGCTGTGGTTTCTGCACTGTAGATTGAGGCTTCATTTGGTAGGCGTTTTAAGGATTTTTTTTTTTTTGAGAAATATCAGCACAACCAACTTTTTTTCCTTGTTTGGATCCATCTGTATAGATGTGATAATGATCTGGGTACTTATTTTGTATGGCAATCTGACAATCTGACTCAAAACAAACTGCAGGAAATACAAGAAGTTATTGGAGAGTGGCCGACGGGCCACAGAAGTATTAGAAGAGAAGTAATACTCGCCAGATTGCGTATTGGGCACACCCACATTACCCATTCGTACCTGTTAAAAGGGGAGGGTGCCCCAGTGTGCCCAACATGAAAAGTACAACTTACAACCAAGCATATCCTTCTAAATTGTAACAGACTTAAACATATCCGCGCAAATTACTATCAAGCAAGAAACCTGAAATACATCTTTAAGAATACAAACCCTGAAAACATTTTAAATTTTATAAAAAAAAGCAACCTTTTCAACAAAATATAACAGAACATAACCAATTATCTCCATAGAACCACTACTTTAAAGTCTGAAATCCAAAATAACCTTTTTGGCATTAAATGACCCACAGAGGTTGATATGCCGTTAAACAAAACTCAAACTCAAACTCAAATACCCTTCTCATTACTTACTTCTTACTTCTTTTTTCTGTTCATCTTCTGTCTTAGGTTCTTCTTCTTGGGGACTTCGTCTTGGTGACTTCGTCTTGGTGATCGGTCGCACTTAACTCATTTCTTCTTCTATATCAGTCTTGTTACCAATACACCCATTAATCACAAGACCGTGTTATTTTTCTCAAGCTTTTATTTCCTTAACTAAACATTTCATGTAACTAAATATCTGACTAACATAGCGCGCGTATGCAGAGTGAGTTACAGTTAAGGCAGGACATCTTCACTGCCTGACGTCCAACTGAGGAACCAACCAGGTCCCACGTGACTTCACGTATTTGGCGGGCTTTCTGTACTATTCCATGGAAAGTCCCGCCCATGGTATGAAAAGGGCCATCCCTTTAGAAATACAGGGGATTGACAATAATCTTATGCAACCGCATAGATTATGTAACAAATGTAATAATTTTATATGCGTTCTTATTTAATTCTGTTAGCCTTTCTAATTTAACATTCTATTACATTCGAACTTAACTACATGCATACAGAAGAAGGTGCACATTTTTACTAGTGTTACATAATCTATGCGGTTGCATAAGATTATTGTCAATCCCCTGTATTTCTAAAGGGATGGCCCTTTTCATATCACGGGCGGGACTTTCCATGGAATAGTACAGAAAGCCCGCGAAATACGTGAAGTCACGTGGGACCTGGTTGGCTCCTCAGTTGGACGTCAGGCAGTGAAGATGTGCTGCCTTAACTGTAACTCACTCTGCATACGCGTGCTATGTTAGTCAGATATTTAGTTACATGAAATGTTTAGTTAAGGAAATAAAAGTTTAAGAAAAATAACACGGTCTTGTGATTAATGGGTGTCTTGGTAACAGGACTGATTGGAAGAAGAAATGAGTTAAGTGCGACTGACCAAGACGAAGTCACCAAGACGAAGCCCAAGATGTTAGAAGAAGACGTAAGATAAAAAAGACGTCAGAAGAAGAAAAGTAAAGAAGTAACGAAAGGTATGCAACAATCAATGAGTTTAATGAGAAGGAATATTAAGAAAAACAAAATGTCTAAATACCAGAATTGTTTCTCTGAATGTTTAAGATGAGGATTGATGTTTAGTATTATCTGCGTCAATAGTCCGAATAATGCAGATAATTCTAACCAAAATTGTTTCTTGGGAATTTTTTTTTTGCACATAGTCCTACTGGATATGAATAATTTTCAAACAGAACTATTTGACTCATAGTTGGGACCCTAACAGTTACAGTTACTCTGGGTCAGAGTAGACCTTGGAGTAATGGCAATGAAGGAGTACTCCACACTCACCAGAACTGGAGCCTCACCATCAGATGCAATTTAGTGTCATACCCAAGACACTACTTTTTGGGAATAGATTTATGTTAGTCAGATATTTAGTTACATGAAATGTTTAGTTAGGGAAATAAAAGTTTAAGAAAAATAACACGGTCTTGTGATTAATGAATAAGACATTCATTAATCACAAGACTGTGTTATTTTTCTTAAACTTTTATTTCCCAAACTAAACATTTCATGTAACTAAATATCTTATTATAATGGAGATTGTGTGTTTTTCTGTCTGTAACCGAAACTATATTCCTACTCAAGTCACAATTCTCTTAGTTATTGACATCACATTCTCCATGATTTTATTTTTATCTAAACCTCAATTATTAATAAAATTGTCTTACATTATTAATACTGTTAACTATGTCTACATACTGACAGCATGCAATTATATTTATATATACAACAAAATAGCGGTTTACAGTGTGAACGGGAAGGCTAATTTGCATATTAATATTAAAAAATCGAATTTAATAAATATGTGCTTAGTATTATTGATTTCTAACTGTTTGGTTTTATTTTAATGAATATAAGCAAAAATCTCTTCAATGAATCTTAAATGAAATCCATTAACAAGATAAAATAACTGTCATTTTATTCTTTACTTCCTCTTTTAACTAAATACTTAAATTAGAAAAAATAACAATGAAAGACGAGAGTGATGGAAGAGTAAGTTTCAGTTGTTCTATTTTTTATTATACTCCCTCTGTTTCAAATATTTTATTATACTCCCTCTGTTTCAAATCTTTTTATCTGTATTCTTATTTAGTTTCATTAGCCTTTCTAATTTAATACAATATTTTATTACATTAAAACTTAAATACTTGCACCCGGAGGGTGCATATATTTGCTAGTCTAAATAACTAATATCATGTAACTGAATAACAGGACTGATCTAGAAGAAGAAATGAGTTAAGTGCGACCGACCACCAAGACGACGTCACCAAGATGAAGTCAGAGATGTTAGAAGAGACGCCAGCAGAACTTAAGATGTCAAAGGCGCTAGAAAAACAGAAGAAGTAAGAAAGAAGTAAAGAGATATGCAACACTAGTAATTAATAATAATTGATAAACAATTATAACTTCAAGTTTAACTATTCTTAATACAAATAATTTGTTATAATAGTTATAATCACAAACTATTCTCTGTCCCCTCCCATACACAAACAAAACAAGAACACATCCATCAAGTACTCCAATAACATATATATTAATACTCGTGTTCCTTAAAAGTACGACCGTTATCATCTTGAAACACCCTCTGGTTAAAAATGAGACCGTCCAAATCATCCAGGATGAAATGCAAAAATCTAAATTCTGATTATCTAGCGTTGCTTATTCGTTGAATTCGTACTTCTTATTAGTGTCGTCACCACAGCTAAGAAATGGAACATTCTACTTTTCTTATAATGAAAGAAAGAGAAGAAAAAGGACATGCTACACAGAAAAAATATAATAAGAGAGAGAGAGAGAGAGGGGGGGAGAGGGGGAGAGGGAGTGTGTGAGCGCACAGGAGCAATAAAGCTTATTTGCTAATGAAAAGATTAAAAGAAAGAAAGAAGGAAAGAAGGAAAGAAAGAAAAAGCGAGAGAGAGATTTATATCAAGATTATCATACTTTTTACATATTGAACTATTTAGCAATAGCTCTTAAGTAAACATATCAAACGTTGTAATAATTAAATTATCATACTGTGGTATATCCACAGGTCCCGCTAGTTTTCTGATATTAAACATTGCAACATGAAATCTATTATTCATTTCTGTAAAATGTCCAGTGTGATAGATAAAAAGGAGACAAACAGAAAGATACCGCCCCCCCCACAAAAAAAAAAAAAAAAAAAATTAACAAAACCAAATATGATTATCTATTAAAATCGTCTGGACAATTTTTTTTTAACAATTTAGGTTTTTATCAATTTCTATGATGAATAATTTTGATTTTGAAATGCTAAACGCTCAAAAATAGTTAGTTGGTTGCTTGCTTGCTTGCTTTCAGTATCGCTGTTGTTTCAGTGGTCACCCAATTAAGTATTAAACAGGTTAATCACTGCTTAACTTTAATAATCTGTCTGGAACCGGTGCTTTCAGCGTGTCTTGACCCTAATACCGAAGTGGTAGTATCTGTTTCGACCTCAACTCTGAGTCGAATAGATATGTTTTAGAATATTCATATTTGTTAGTGCCGTGTGCAAAAAACAACCTCTTGAGATACAACCACAGAAAACATGTCAATATGGACGTATAATTAATGTAATCCCCTAACCTTTAGGCATAAGATAACCCCAGATGAGTTTACATACCATTAGAATCCGTCTATCAATCAAAAGTAGAATATATGCACTCGTTGACCTCCATAGTTACGTGGACTTGAATTCTCTCATTCCGTAATTGGCCCAGCCGTCGGATGTTTCATCTTCATCCAAATTAACGGAATGAAACAAACTAGAGAAACTCTAGAAACGCGAAAAATTTGATTCAGGCATCAATCTGTCAAAAGTCGTATCCATGTAATCGTCGACTTCAAAGGGCAAAATCTACAAATACTAGAGTGAGTCAAAAGTTTTGCAATATTTTGGTAACGTCAGGTACAATTAGGGCAAACCAAATTTTGTTGCAATATTTTGGTAACGTGATGCACAATTTGGGTAAGCAAACAATTTTTTTCTCATAGATCGATTGCCATAACAAGGTTAAAAGCCAAGTCTCCCCTATAATTTACCCATAGCTGGAGGGAGAATAGTTGGATTCTTAACTTACCCAAGGGTATTAGCGCTAAAAAAAAATGCAAACAGCTTTGTCCAGGATTTGAACTCGGGTTACCGAGTACATTTCTGACGACGATAACAATTACCCCTCACGCCTCTTATCTATAAAGCAAAACGAAATATCAAATTTGAATTTTTATGTTTGAATTCGGATTCAGCTTTAAAATCTCTCTCTCTCTCTCTCTCTCTCTCTCTCTCTCTCTCTGGTATTAGTGCTAAGTGAAATGAAAACAGTCTTGTCCATGAATTGCAAAATTTTTGACTCACCCTAGTATCTTATTATAATGGAGATTTGGTGTATTTCTGTCTGTAACCGAAACGAATTGTGTAAGTTTATCAACGAGTGTTTAATTTATAATCAATATCATTGATACATAGAATACATCTTATCTATTAATGATGTCTCTATGAAAATCTGAGTAAGAATTGCCTCAAAACAGCCCATGTTATTAATGCGTTTAAGATCCTGCAATGTGTCTTATATATCACTAAGAAATAAAAGTTTGCATAATATATGGTGTGATTAATTTGCATACTGGTTTTAACAAAACCGGATTTAATAAATAATTACTTGATGTTATTGATTTGTAATTTTATTGATTTATTCTACAACGTATTAAAATCAATTCTATGAATGATTTTATATAGAAACAAATTAAAATATAGTTACAATAAATGTAATCTTTTTATATGGGCTCTTATTTAATTTCTAATTCAATATACTTCATTAAATATTTAAATAATTACGCCCGACAGAGGGCGCGTATTCTTGCTAGGTATGATAATTTTGATTCTCGCAGAGAATTGAAAGAAATTCAAAATCCTCGTCCATGAAATTGGCCACTCTAAGTTTAATCCTAAAAATAGCCGATGGTCTCGACTTGTCCACAGACGAATTATTATTGCAATAACTTTGCAAACGGCAGACATCTTTAGTCTTCCAAAGTCATCCGACCATTTAATGTGACTCTGACACTTATAATTCGAAGCTTTCAGTTCCAAGCAAACTTATCTGAGTATTTACCAATTACGTTTAATTTACAAAAGAGAGTCACGTGTCTTGCATCTAAAGAGACCGCCATTTTTCTCGTGACTTTCGCCGAGCAAAATTTAAATAAGACGAACATAAGTCGGCAATGAATTCGATCAATAATTACTTTTTTTTTTCGAAATAGACTTTTCGAATCCCCGGGAAAGATGTTACCAAAGATTTCTTATACAATTAAGCGAGCAGAAATGCAGACCTCTAATAAAATTTCAGATCGAAAATAACTTTTTATTTATTTATGAATAACGTGTCGTTGCCTGTTAAAAACTAATTACAATTTCTTATCGTGGAGTCAATTTTCTTGAAAACATTATTTTGTCGAGTTTAAGGCGGCAAATGGGCTTCAAACAATTTTGAAATATTGTGAAGTTAATGTTATTTATTATGTCGAATTAGGTGAACGTTTTATTCACAAAGAAATTAAGATGAGGCTGATAAACACACATTGTCATATTTATATACAGAACTGGTCACAATTATTGACACACTTTCATTTTTTTTTGTGCTATGTCTTAAGGAATAAACAGAATATAACCAAATTTATAGAAACTTGTTTTTTTTTTTATCATTTGCTGATCTTTAACAACCCATAAGTTGCTAATAGACCAAAGCTGTTAAACAAGATTTGTGTTTTTTTAAAATTGTTTTTCAGAGGATATTCTACATTATGTGCTAAAAATTCAGGAGGGTCAATAATTGTGACCTGAACTGTATATGATATCACACCATCACACACACACACACACACACACACACACAAGCACGCACACACACACACAAGAATATCTGCAATATATATGCGTTTACCCAACCCCTCCATTACGAAACAGGATGTGGTACAAGCTCAGTTAAACTGATTTGTTTTTGTTTTTGTCATATCTTCATAAAATAAACAAGTTTTGTTGAACTGTACAGACAATTCCTGTCGGACAAGTTTTTGGTTGATCCGTTCCAATTTTCGGGCCATCTTTCTGGTGTCGGGGTGTAACTGGTATAACAGTCCACCAAAGGTTTCAAAACGAGCGCTTTCGGCAATACAATTTACCATCCTCAGGTAGGAAACGATGGTATGGTTTTGTGTCTCGTTTTTAACGAGAACGAGTAGTAGCAAGGAATTAGAAGTGGGAGGTAATAACCATTAGTAGTGGGAGGTTGTAGGAAAGGTAGTGGTTCGAGCGAGCGTTGCAGTAGTGATTTTTTTGTGGGAGGGGGGCACAAGTTGTGGGAAGGGGACGGGTGTATTGCCGAAAGCGCTCGTTTTGAAACCTTTGGTGGACTGTTATACCAGTTATACCCCGACACCAGAAAGATGGCCCGAAAATTGGAACGGATCAACCAAAAACCTGTCCGACAGGAATTGTCTGTACAGTTCAACAAAACTTGTATAAAAGAAAAAATGCAGCCAAAATACACTTATTTTAAAATAAACAGAAAATAACCAAATTTATCTAAACTTGTTTTATCATTTGCGGATTTTTATCAACGATCAGTTGTCAATAGACAAAAACTGTTTCAATAGATTTGTTGTTTTCTGCTTCTTTTTTTCAGGAGATATTCTGCATTATATAAATTTCTTCGATCTGCGAGACTAGCTTTGTAAACATTACACTATGATATGACGTTTGTCACACGGTAGGATGTGACATAAAGTCACAAGTGTGAGATATTCTGCGAGAATCGAACTCACTATTCAGTAGTAATAGATCTACGGGACTCTCTTTATAACCATTAAACCACAATGGTACGCCCTGCTATTTGCCCAACCCCTTCGCCACGGCTAGGATGTGACACAAATTCGTAAGTATGGGTCATTCGACAAGGATAATATATATATATATATATTTATATATATATATATATTGGTTAGGAGGTTGGTTTAGAAGGCTATCACAATGCAGGTGTAAAGAAAAAATAATAATACGGTAACAATGATGTTGTGTGTTAACCTGTATTTAATTCTTGAATTTTGGAGATAAAATCTCTTTTTCAAAAGATCACTGGAACTGAAGCAGTCTAGTTATGATATTTCTTTTTTATATATATGAATTTTTTTACATAAAAATTAAATCATTTTTTATTGTATCAAGTATTGAAAAAAAAAAAAATCTATCTATATCAAAACTTTTCAACCGATGTGCCACAACACACTAGTGTACCGTGAAACTTCTGTGGGTGAGCCATGAATGTTGAGGACGGTTGAGCATCCTCTTATATTTTTATTCACTGAATGAAATATAAATTCAAACCCAAACTGGTTGAAATAATGAAGCTATTTCATTTGACATTTACAGACAACGCTAAGTTGTATTTATACTTAGAGGCAGTTAATAAAACGTGGCATTGTGTAGAACTGAACAAAATACAATAGAAATATAATTAACGATACGATAATCATCTGTCAGTCGTAGCTTCGAGCGTTGTATACGAATTACTACACAACAAATACACAATGCAATAATGTTATATAATTAAGAGTTTTTCGTCTTTGGTTGTTTTCGCGGCAAATCTGCCGGACGGTCTATAGTTGAATCAGTACCAATTGTACATCATTGACAATACAAATATTTTCAACTCTGCACAATTCCATGAATTATTCCGTCTATACTCATATCTTTGTGGCTTCGATTAGTACGGACAGTCACCGTTGCGTTGTGGCTAATGTTCTGGACTGCGACATCGCAGTAAGCGTGTTCGAAACTGTTGTGATGTTAGTCCCAACAGTAAAAAGAAGTCAAGTCGAGATAGGGTAAAATAAGACAAGTGTATTTACAATCAATGGTACATGTACGACTAGCTTGTCGTTAACGGGAACAGTGCTACCTTTCCACTCGGTGTCTCACTATTTATAGTGAGAACCGGTGCATGTTCTCCACTGTAGGAACGGCCGGTACAACAGAAACCCAGTCACGTCATTGGCTAATGTTTTGTTTGTTTTGTTTTCTTTTATGGCATATCAACCTCAATGGGTCATTTAATGCCGACAAAGTTTTGAAATAAATTCATTGTAAATGGATATTCAATTATTTTTTTTTATAAACATATTTTTCTATTTAACCCATAGATGGGTATGGCTAATGTGTTGGACTGCGACTTCGTGGTAAGCGAGGTTGAATTCTAGTCGTCCTATTCCGTTCACTTTCGAAATAATACCCTTGGGAAAGGTATTGCAGCTGCAGTTGTAGACAGTTTAAAAACAGTCCGAAGTCTCTGTTAGTGTAGTCCGGTTAGGGGGAATTTCGACCATCTTCAGTCATTGTTGAGGACGTGGGTACTCCTGTGTTTTGTAGTGCTGGATTTATTCTGGGCTCAAGGAATTTTTAAGAGACGGTGAACATCACCTGGAAGTGATATCATATATATTATATTATATATATATATATATATATATATATATATATTTCGCATTTGATACACTTTGTCTAAGCTCCCCGAAATAGAATATAATGCAAAATATCTAAGTCTTTTGATATTTCTTTACTTATATATATATATATATATATATATATATATGTGTGTGTGTGTGTGTGTGTGTGTGTGTGTGTGTGTGTTCAACTGTGAACAATTCTATTTATACCCCTATCTTCATGCTTTGATTAGTATGGTTAGTCCCCGTGGCGTAGTGGCTAACGTACTAGGCTACAACATCGTAGTAAGCGTGTTCGAACTCCAGTCACGTCATCACGTTCACTTTCGCAAAAATTTGCCAGGAAAGATAATAACCCCCTCATCCCTTCAGTTATCGGTTAAATAGTACCACTACTGTTCTTCTACAAGGATGGCTTTAGCATTAAATAACCCAGGAAGATTGTGTTGTATCGTCGAGGTGAAATGATACACAGAAAAAATTGAGTGCTTAATATATCTATTAAGCACCAGTATCCGGTGCTAACGGATACATACAAAAACACTGAACAATAAGTTACGAAACAATTAACGAGACAATTTACTTGAAGTCCTTAAAGGATATTATTTGTTTATGCATTTATTGTTAATCATGTACGTTGAAAATAGCTTTCTTATTTCAGTGATATATTCAGGAAAATAGCCAGTAAAAAAAAAAAAGAAACAAAAAAAGAAGGGTAAAAAAATGAAATACATTTCTGAATTGGAAATACCTAACAGGTACTACCACTCCGGGTCAGAGTGGACCAGGGAGCAATGGTGATGAAGGGGTGCTCCACATTACCCAAACCTCCAAAACTGGAACCTCACTATCAGATAGAGTTTAACGTCATTCCCAGGACATGTAGACCCTCAGTCACCGCCTTCTATCACCCAGATGATAAAAAGGGGTTGGAGCTTGCCATAAGGGCAATAGGGTTGGGGCAATCATATAGGTGCTAGGGCTTGTATTATTAATACACACTGATAATTTTTTTGTCAGGCATTTTGAAATTATTAAAAGAATAATAATTATTATTCTTTAATAAAAAATTATATGATGCGTCGGTCAGGAGATTCTGTTGTAGATTTTATTGAAAATAACAGACAAGGATTTTGTGTTTATCTTTTGATTCAGCTTTTCTTTTTGGCCAATGAGATTAGTAGACCAATTCACTTACCCGGGTAGTAATATCTCATCTACAGAAAGCGATGCCAATATACGCATAGGAAATGCATTAACTGCTATAAACAGATTATCGATCAAATGGGAATCTTATCTCTCTGATAAAAAAGCGAGAATTCTTTGAAATGAAAAGAAAAGAAAAACAAAGAAGAAATATGGGAACCAAGGATTCTGTGTTTGTCTTGAACAAATTCTGGCAGGCGTACCCCACAAAAAAAGGCAACTGTTTAGGCAGTGAGCTTCTATCACACAAACAATCCAAGTAAGACGTACAAAACACGCTAAACACCACTGGAAGAGTAAGGACGAACTCATAAGTGACGTTCCCCTGCGGAAACCTACACATGGACATACCAAATTAGGCCGACCGGCAAAAGCTTACATTGATTAGCTCTATGCGGATACTTGATGCCGTAAGGAGAACTAGCATAAGCGATGACCGATAGGGACGAGTGGCGATATAGATAGACAGATAGATAGACAGAGAGAGAGAGAGAGAGAGAGAGAGAGAGAGAGAGAGAGAGAGAGAGAGAGAGAGAGAGAGAGAGAGAGAGAGAGAGTGTGTGTGTGTGTGAGAAGAGAGAAAGATGAGAATTCATGCTTTAAACACGACATGATTATAAATATGTGTGTGAGAGTATGTGTGTATGTGTGTGTGTGTGTGTGTGTGTGTGCGTTTGGTTTGTTTGGTTTGTTTTCTTTTACGGCATATCAACCTCAGTGGGTCATTTAATGCCGATAAAGTTTTTGAAATAAATCAATTCTTAAAGGATAATACAATTTTTTTATAAATACATTTTTTCTATTTAACCCATAGATGGGACCCTAACAGGTACTACCACTCCGGGTCAGAGTGGACCAGGGAGCAATGGTGATGAAGGGGTGCTACACATTCCCCAAACCTCCAAAACTGGAACTCACCATCAGATAGAGTTTAACGTCATTCCCAGGACATGTAGACCCGCAGCACCGCCTTCTAGCACCCATATGATAAAAAGGGTTGGGGCTTGCCATAAGGGCAATAGGGTTGGGGCAATCATAAGGTGCTATGGCTTGACGTGACCAGCCGATTGATCGGGAGGGGGCCTCTCCGACCCGCCCGTCCTAGCCCAAGATAGGGCCAAAGTGGAGTATTGCATATCATGAACTGCTCATCCACCTGGGCTCTATCCTTAAGCATCACGGGTTCGCCACCACGGCCAACAGGTGGCCCCATTGGGGGATCTTACCCCTCTGCAGAGGTGCAGTCGTTGCATTCTAACCGCCCCACCGACAGGGCGGAATTGTATTCGTGTTTTGTTCAATTATATATATATATATTATATTATTATATATATTCCGTACATATGTTTTAGCGTGTTGACATTTACTTCTATGTATATATTTTCAGACACACACACACACACACACACACACACACACACACATGCGCACGTACACACACTTCACACGCACACACGTACATATATATATATGTCATCTGTAGATGACATATATATATGTACGTGTGTGGTATCCAGAATCCGCACAAATCTGATTGATGTGATATTTTGATCGTCGGCCTCCACAATGTTGGTGTCCACAGGAGAATATCACTTATGAGTTCGTCTTTGCTTCTAAAAGTGTTATGATCTATATGTTTTTAACCCTTCTTCTTATCTCTGATCCCCCCAGTCTCTTTTCCGTGTTCTTTAGGGATTGTTCCAAGAGCTCCGACTATGACTGGCATCACTGTCTAGGTATTTATACAGTTTTTCGTTCTCCTTTAATTTCACTTTGTGGTTTACTTGAACAGTCAAGTACACTAACTGACGAGGTCTTTCGGGCACAATGTAGGACATTACACTTCTAAAATCAAATTGATGTATTTCCTTATAAGGATATGCTTCTCAAGAAATAAAATTTAGTTCGAAAAAGAAATAAAAAAACATGCATATACTTACTGACAAATATATCAATTTAATTTTCTCCATTTTCTTCCCTTTCTCATATATATATATATATACATACATATATATATACATACATATATATATACATATATATATATACATACATATATATATATATATACATATATATATATATATATATATATATACATATATATATATATATATATATATATATACATATATATATATATACATACATATATATACATATATATATATATACATACATATATATACATATATATATATATATATATACATACATATATATACATATATATATATATACATACATATATATACATATATATATATACATACATATATATATACATATATATATACATATATATATATATACATATATATATACATATATATTAATATATATACATACATATATATTAATATATATACATACATATATATATATATATATATTATATATATATATATATATATATGTGTGTGTGTGTGTGTGTGTGTGTGTTGTGTATATTCTCTGTATTCCCGGTGACGAAAATGCTATTTTAATAAGCCTTGAAAATTATAATTAACTTTATTTTGTCTTTATTTAATTCTGCTACTCAAAATTGGCGTGTGTCTTTGATGGCAAAGTGTCTTTGACGCAGGGAAATATGGTATATATATATATATATATATATATATATATATATATATGTGTGTGTGTGTGTGTGTGTGTGTGGTGTATCGATCGTAAAAATGTACTTTTATTCTTGCTTGCAAAAGTTGCTAACTACCTACTGAAGTAAAAGTGTTTAGCGGGCAAAACCTATTCTCAATTACGTCTGTCGCTAATTAGCTGTTAAGTTTTATTAAGTTAATTATCTTGTCTTTCCCAAAAGAAGATTCTCCTCATCAGATTAAAAAGATAAAATAAAAATGAAAGCAACAATTTTGGAGACATTGAAAATTCTTTTCATAAGGAAAAGCATAAGGCTAATTATATATCTTTCTACATTCGTATCCAGTGTATAATGCTACACTGCATCTAGTGGCGATGTTCTAGTTCCGGGGATCTAGGAAATGTTACACCGTCATTGCTGTTATTAACAAGTCAACTCTGACCGGGAGTGGTAGTACTTGTTAGGATCATGTCTGTGGGTTGAAAAGATTAAAAAAATTGTTTTAAAAATGTTTAAAAATTAGTTTAAAAAAATTGAATACCCAACAAAATGATTAAAATAAAAAAAAATGTTTTCGGCACAAAATAAACTAAGGATTGACATACCGAAAAGCCAACCAACCAGCCAGCCAACCAACCAACCAGCCAACCAGCCAACCAGCCAACCAACCAATCAATCAAAATTATGTATGCATGTTTGTGTGTATGTCCCTACACACACACATACACACACACACACACACACACACACACACACCCGCCCTGTCGAATGACGTTAAACTCACACCCGCCCTGGGAATGACGTTAAACTCTATCTGATAGTGCTTCCAGTTTTGGAGGTTTGGGGAATTTGGGGAATGTGGAGCACCCATTCATCACAATTGCTCCCTGGTCCACTCTGACCCGGAGTGGTAGTACCTGTCAGGGTCCCATCTATGAGTTAAATAGAAAAATGTGTTAATAAAAAAAAATTGTATTATCCATTAAGAATTGATTTATTTCAAAACTTTATCGGCATTAAATGACCCACTGAGGTTGATATGCCATAAAACAAAACAAACAAACGAATACAATATATATATATATAATATATATATATATATATATATATTATGTATATATATATATTAATATATAGCTTAAGCCAAAGGATCTCCGCTGGACAAGCGGTCTTGCTTGAAGCCTAAAGGATGTTCACTAAAATCGTAACAATATTAAATACAAAAATGCTCTCTGTCGAACAACTCATCTTCGTAGAAAAGTACTATCGATATGAGTGGAAAATGTATATTTCTATGTAAGCTTTGGTTCATTAGGTTAATACAAAATTCCAAGTGCCACAATATTAGGGAAATCTGAGAAGTGTCTTGGACGTTTTACACGGATAGCAAAGGCATGGTCAGCCACAAATAGTTTATCAGTCATATGGAGGTCCGATCTCCCTGGCAAGCTGAAGCGACAGTTCTTCCAGGCTGTGGTTGTGTCGGTGCTACTATATAGCTGCACTACCTGGACCCTAACAAAGCGTCTTGAGAATAAGCTAGATGGGAGCTGCACAAGAATGCTGCGTGCAGTCTTGAATAAGTCGTGGAAACTGCACCCCACAAGGAAACAGCTGTACGGTCACCTGCCCCCCATCTCACAAACTATCCGAGTGAGACGGACAAGACATACAGGACACTGCTGGAGAAGCAAGGATGAACTCATAAGCGACGTTCTCCTGTGGAAGCCAACACATGGACATGCAAGTGTGGGGCGCCCAGCAAGGAGCTGTGTGAAGATGCTGGCTGCTACGCAGAGGAGCTTCCGGGTGTAATAAATGATAGGGAAGGCTGGCGAAAGATTGTCATGGATACCCGTGTTGCATGCGCGACATGATCATGATGATGATGATTGCTTGTGCAATCGGTTAACTGTAGTAAGACGGCGTCGTTTACAAAGCGAAAGGAGTGACGAGAGGAAATGGGTTCAACAGGAATTTGTGATGAAGAGGAAGAGAGGAGGAGGGGAGGAGGAAGAGAGGAAGAGGGGTTGGGGAGAAAGAGGAGGGGGGCATCTGTCAGTTTTGAACTATTTGTCTTTCCTTATTTTGCCCGACACAGAAAAAGAAAAAAAAAAGGTCAGTTTGAGACAAGATAATCAGTCTTGATTAGAGGTCGATTTATTACGAGAAATTCACGCAAAAAAATAAAATGAAAGAAATAAAAGAAATGAATGAGAAAATAAAAACAAAAAAATAAAAAAAATATAGAAAAATCCCGGCTAATTTTTGATACTTCAAACCCAACCGAAATATCGCTAAAAAAATGATTATTTATGTTTAACACGGTTCAAAGTAAATTCTTCAGTTGGTTGGTTGGGTTTTACGGCATGTCAACACTTGTTGGGTTATTTTCTGCCGAAGAAGTTTTGTTTTATTCATTCTCGATGGGTAATCATTTTTTTCTTTTGAAACTCAATTTTTAAACATTTTTTAAAAAACTCATTTTATTATACTATTTCTCTGAATGTTTGAGATGAGGCTTGAAGATTATTATTATCTGCGTTATTCGGACTATTGTCCCCATCTTCATTGTTATTTGTACAACGTTTCGGCCGATATGCCCTCCGCCTTCTTCAGGTATTTCTTGTCGAACTCGGGATACCTGAAGAAGGCCGGAGGTATATCGCCGAAACGTTGTACAAATAACAATGAAGATGGGGACAATAGTCCGAATAACGCAGATAATAATAATCATTTTATTATATTTAACGTATAGATGGGACCTTAACGGGTACTGACATTCCGGGTCCGAGTGGACCTGGGAGTAATGGTAATGGGGCTCTACTTTGTACCTTACTTAGACTAGACGGTATATCGGAGACCCCCCCTCAACTCGGATCAATTACGCTTGAATAAAAGTTGCAGGGTTTGTTGTTTAAAACTTAATTTTAAATTAAATGAAATATTTTGTACAAGCTTGGTATGAAACGGAAAAAAATAGAAGAACTCGTGAGAATCGAACTCACTAACAATGGTTTGTAAGCCTAGCTAGCTAATTACGGGGTCGGGTGTACGCGCCCGCCCCGGTTAAAATCACGAGCGTCGATCCCAGGAGGCCATCCCCCCAGGCAACACCTGCCCCCACGATTTATAGGGACAGGGCTAGGTTTATTGCCCAGTGCCTGAGGCGACCCCCCTTGAGGGGGAATGCCGAGGGGTTAGACGCAATTTTAAAACCCGCCACCAATGAGTCTCGGCTTGTAGGTGGTCCCACGTTAATAGGGCCTTGTGCCTAACCTAGTACAAGTAGGGTACGAGGATAATACTATGGAAGGTATTCCACAGTCAGACTGTCTATGCAAATCACCTTGTCATATATTTTGCTCCAACAAATAAAATATTTTGTACAAGCTTGGTATGAAACGGAAAAATAGGTGAACTCGTGAGAATCGAACTCACTAACAATGGTCTGCAAGCCTAGCTAGCTAATTGTAGCACCATAGAAGGTATTTCACAGTCAGACTTGTCTATGTAAATCACCTTGTCATATATTTTGCTCCAACAAATACAAGATGTTTGAAAAAAAGAAAAGAAAAGAAAAAAATCCTTGAAGAATTGATCGAATAAAACTTCAAATTGTTCTTTTCTGGTCGAAAGGGTCGACTGAAAGTTTTTGTTGTTGTTTTTGTTTTTTTCTTTTTAAGATTTCGTTGAATCAGAATATTAAAGAGAGAGAGAGAGAGAGAGAGAGAGAGAGAGAGAGAGAGAGAGAGAGAGAGAGAGAGAGAGAGAGAGAGAGAGAGAGAGAGAGCAACATGATCTTTGATATTTAAAATTCCCCCTCAAATTTAGAGCGGTTCGAATATCTAAATCTGATGGAGTTCTAGACAAGAAGAATCGAAACAGCAAAAAAAACAAAAAAAACCCCCAGAAACATTGTCTTGTAACTTTCTCTGATATGTGGGTTGAAACGAGAGAGAGAGGAGAGAGAGAGAGAGAGAGAGAGAGAGAGAGAGAGAGAGAGAGAGAGAGAGAAAATTAGAGAGATATATAAGAGAAAGAAATATAATATATATATATTATGTATGTATGGTTGTGTGTGTATTGTGTGTTAATAAACAAAGAGAGAGAAAGATAGACAGATACAGAAAGATAGTGATAAATAGATAAATAATATATATATATAAAATATATAGAGAGAGAGGGGGGGAGAGGAGAAAGAGGGGAAAAGGAGATATGAGAGAGAGAGAGAGAGAGAGAGAGGGGGGGATAAATAAAAAACAGAAAAAAGATATATATATATAAAGGTGTGGGAGAAAGAGAAAATGAGAGAGGGGTAAATAAAATAAATAAATAAATAAAAGAGAGAGACAGAGACATAGATAGATAGATCAATAAAATAAATGAGTGAGAGAGGGAGAAAGAGGGGGATACATAAAATAAGAGGCAAAATAAGAGAGGTAGAAATAGAGAGAGATCTAAGAGAGAAAGGGAGAAAAATTAGAGAGAGAGAGAGAGAGAGAGAGAGAGAGAGAGAGAGAGAAATTAGAGAGATATATAAGAGAAAGAGAGAAATATAATATATATATATATATATATATATATTGTGTGTGTGTGGTGTGTGTTTGTGTGGTTGTGTGTGTTAATAAACAAAAGAGAGAGAAAGATAGAGAGAGAGAGAAAGATAGTGATAAATAGATAGATAATAGAGAGAGAGGGGGGGGGAGAAAAAGGGGAAAAGAGATATAAGAGAGAGAGAGAGAGAGAGAGGAAATAAGAAATAGAGGGGGAATAAGAGAGAGATATAAGATAGATTGATAGAGAGAGAGAGAGAGAGAGAGAGAGGGTGCATAGATAAATGAATAAGAGAAAGAGAGTGTATATATAAGGTGTGGGAGAAAGAGAGAATGAGAGAGGGGTAAATAAATGAATAAATAACTAAAAGAGAGAGACAGAGACATAGACAGATAGATCAATAAAATAAATGAGTGAGAGAGGGAGAAAGAGGGGATACATGAAAATAAGAGAGGGGAGAATAGAGAGAAAGGGAGAACAAATTATATATTATATATATATATATATATATATATATATATATAGAGAGAGAGAGAGAGAGAGAGAGAGAGAGAGAGAGAGGGGGAGGATTGGAGAGATATATAAGAGAAAGAGAGAATATAAGATATATATATGGGACCGGGTTAGTTCAGTCGTAGAGCGTTCGGCTAGAAATCACAAAGTTCCTAGT
The DNA here is from genome assembly GCA_023376005.1 of Doryteuthis pealeii. NCBI lineage: Eukaryota > Metazoa > Mollusca > Cephalopoda > Myopsida > Loliginidae > Doryteuthis > Doryteuthis pealeii. The sequence continues at coordinate 183,516 of CM042163.1, forward strand.
TCGATACCGGTCCCCGCCAACTCAGCGTATGAGTAGCACAGGGACCTGTGCGGTAAAGTAAGGAGCTGACGGTAGGTGTGGCGCTCCACCTCAAACACCAAAACAATCTCCTTGGTCTAGCACTATTGAAAAGGGGATAGACTCCCTCGCTGGCTGATACCGACTTTAGGCCACCCCGACGACTTTATATATATATATATATATATATATATATATGTATGTGTGTGTGTGTGTGTGTGTGTTTGTGTGTGTGTGTGTGTTAATAAACAAAAGAGGGAGAAAGATAGACAGAGACAGAAAGATAGCTATAAAAAACAATAGATAGACAGAGAGACAGAGAGGGAGAAAAGAGTTATAAGAGAGAGAGAGAGAAAAAAATAAGAAATAGAGAGGAAAATAAGAGAGGGATATAAGATAGATAGACAGAGAAAGAAAAGAGAAAGAGAAGAGAGAGAGAAAGAGAAAGAGAGAAAAAAGAAAGAGAGCGAGAGAGAGAGAGAGAGAGAGAGAGAGAGAGAGAGAGAGAGAGAGAGAGAGCTATTTCGAGACTGTTTCACTTTGAATATTGATGTTGTTTCGTATTGATTACCCCCCCCCCCATCCCAACGTCAAAGTAACCTGAAACAGTCGTTTAATTGAGAGCTATTAAATGCACGTCGTATTTCTGCTGCAGTTAAAAATCAAATATTTCTTCGTTTTTTTTTTCCCTGAACTTTCTGACTAAGTGAAACGAATTAGTACAGTGATTCTCAAACGGGAGCCACTTGGCCCCTTGACAAAAAGTTTCTAACGTGTTTAGTGTAATTTTATCCAAAGGAGAAAACCTGGGAAGGAATTTGAATCATATGTACGTCGTAAGTAGAGAGGTGAAAATGCCTCGATGCCAATTCAAAATGGTTGGTTGGTTGGGTTTTACGGCATGTCAACATTTGTTGGGTTATTTTATACCGAATACGTTTTGTTTTATTCATTCTTGATGGGTACTCAATTTTCGCTTTTAACTCGATCTAAACATTTTTAGAGTATTTCTCTGAATGTTTGAGACGAGGCTTGATGATTAGTATTATCTGCGTTATTCGGATTATTGTCCTCATCTTCATTGTTATCTACCCAATTTCTCTGAATGTTTGAGGCGAGGCTTGATGATTAGTATTATCTGCGTTATTCGGACTATTGTCCTCATCTTTAATGTTATCTGTAGAAGGCCGGAGGGCATATCGACCGAAACGTTGTACAGATAACAATAAAGATGAGGACAATAACGCAGATAATACTAATTTTTTTAGAGTATTTCTTTTCAACCCATAGATGGGACCTTAACAGGTATTACCCTCTGGGTCAGAGTTAACCTGGAAGTAATGGTGATGAAGAGGTACTCTACATTGCCCAGAGCTCCAAAATTGAAACACCATTAGATAGAGTTTAACGTCTTCTTGCACATATTATAAAAAGGGTTGGGCTTGTTATAGGTGTGTAAGGTTCAAAGTCATTATTGAACATACGACACATTTCTGAGACAAAACATTTTATATAATTAATGTTACATAATCATTAGATACCTAATGATTATGACAATAGTGTAGAAATCATATTAGTGCAGCTGATGGCCTTGAGAGTGAGTGACGGCGCTTGACCTCGATCTCACCTTGCGTTCTGCGGATGGAACGTGAGAACCGGAAGGCAATAGAAGGCCCCCTTCCGGTTGAAGGATACTAAGTAACTTAGTCAGTTAGAAGTTAGAAGCCGAGCTAGCAAGATGTAAGGATCCGTGCGCATTATCTGGTCTGGGTGTTTATGAATAAAGTAACATCATCGTAAATCGAAGTCTTGTGTTTATTACCAAAAACTAACAATAGCACAGGGCTTCTGATAAGCAGTGATCCCTAACAGAAACCAGACACGGAATCCTCAATAGAAGACCAGACGAGACCTCAGAAGATATACCAGGCCAGAAGAATAGACGACCAGAGTAAGAAGAAGTAAGAAGGTATATAACATATACCCATTTAGTGCCAGTAAAGAAGGGTATACAACATTAACAGCACATGGAAACGATACATAAAATACAGGATACTTTAGAATAGTGTACATAAACATAGATACATAAAAGTCACAGACAAGATAATATAAAAGTACACATAATATAAAGGTACAGGCATGAGACTAAGAATAGTCCATACTGTATAAATCACTTACAGTGACCAGTGGCCGGCGTTGAGGGCCGAAGCCCCAACGAGAAGGGAATGACAATTGTCTAACCCATGTGGGTACCTACGAGGAGAGGTAGAAAAGAGGAAGAGAAGTTTGAAATAGCCGCTTATATACCCGACCTCCTGGCGGCCGGGACGTAACCCCAGTGGAAAGATAACTCTTCCAGGCAAAGGGGAGACAATCCCCACAGGGACAATAGGGTTGGGACAGGTTGCTAGGGCTTGACGTCACTGGCTGATTGATCGGAGGAGGCTTCTCCGATCGCCCTCTAGCCTAAGTAAGGACCAAAGAGGAATGTTGCATATGATGGACTGCTTAGCCACCAAGATTCCATCCTTAAGCATCATGAGCCGCCACTCACGACCCACAGGTGGCGCCACTGAGAACTGAAGAGAGACCAAATAACAAGGAGGTAGGTATATATCATGGATTGGTTGGTTGTTTTTTTGTTTTAATGGGATATCAACCCTTGTGGGTTATATAATGCCAACTCTGTTTTCATATATATGATTTTTTAAGAAACAATTTTCATTAACATCACTGGCAAAAGAAACACTACACAGGCGGTTGTTACATAATCTATGCATCGATTATTGTCAAGCCCCTGGATTTCTGAAGGGATTGCCCCTTTTCATATCACGGGCGGGACTTTCCATGGAATATTACAGAAAGCCTGCGAAATACGTGAAGTCACGTGAGACCTGGTTGGCTCTCAGTTTTAGCTTGGACGTCAGGCAGATAAGGCCTTAGTTGGACTCACTGCACACGCGCGCTGTGTTAGAGAAATATGTTTAGTTAAGTAAATAAAAGGTTAAATAATATGGTTTTGTGGTTGATGAATGTATTGGCAACAAGACTGACCTAGAAGAAGAAATGAATCAAGGACGACCAACCAGCAAGAACAGAGACATTAGAAGAGACGCTAGGAGAAGAACGTAATATACCAAAGATGAGCAGAAGAATAATAGAAGTAAAGAAAGTGTATACAACACGGTGTAAAAAATTAGTTTTTAAACATATTGCCTGAGTGTGGCGGAGTTAAAATTCAATGTCTGAGGGGTTTAATCATAAGTAAGTAAAGTAAAAAAGTCGTCGGGGCGGCCTAAAGTCAGTATCAGCCAATCAGCGAGGGAGTCTATCCCTTTTCACTTGCGCTAGACCAAGGAGATTATTTTAGCATCTGAGATGGAGCACCACACCTACCATCAGTTCCTTACTTTACCACACAGATCCTTGTACTACTCATACCCTGAGTTGGCGAGGACCGGTATCGAGCTAGGGACCTTGTGGTTTCTAGCCGAACGCCCTACCGACTGAGATAACCCATCAAATTCATTAAATGGGTAAAAAAAAAAAAAAAACAATTTTGAAATGAAAATTAGTTTTGTCTTCCTCAAATAAATTGTTGCGCGCATCTATCAATTATTAATTTAATAATATTTTTTAAAATATTTTTACACGTAAATTTCACCCGAAATCGTAAGTATTTATTTATTTGTAAAATTTTGTTAACTTCTTGTTATTGAAAAAAATGGCGAGAGTAAAAATAATTTAAAAATTGATTACAAATTTCGCAAATATTTTTCCATTTAAAGTAATAATACAATTTTTTTTATTAACTTCATAGTTTATTTATTATAATGGAATAGATCCAAAACGTTGAATTATAAGGAACAGCTTTTATTTATTTTATCAATATTAATTGTTCTTTATTCTATGTATTGACTATTTTGTGTAATGTGACATAAGCAGTGAAGTAGTTTCGGTTACAGACAAAAGAGACAAAATCTCCATTATTAATAGATAGATGTATATTCATAAATACTGGTAATTTACCCTCAGCCACCGCCTTCTTTTTCTCTTTTTCTTTCTTTTCATCTTTTCATTATATCTGATTGAAACAAATTAGCGTTATCACTTCCGCGCACTCACATAGCTCTCTTTATCTTTCCTCTACTCTTTTTCATTCTTTCTTATTATATTTTTTCTGTGTAGCATGTCGTCTTTCTTCCCCATCTCTCTTCATAATATAAACGAAACGGTCCATTATTTAGCTGAGGTGACGATGCGCGTAAGAAATAAGAATTCAGTGGATAAGCAACACCAGATAATCAGTATTTACATTTTTGGCATTTCATCTTGGACGATTTGGACGGTCTCATTTTTAAGCAGAGGGTGTTGCAAGATGATAACGGTCGTACGAAGACGAGTATTAATATATAGATATATAAATCATAATATCAGTTGTTCTCTGGCCTCTTTCTCTGTCTATGTCTTTCTCTCTCTCTCTCTTTCTCTCTCTCTCTCTCTCTCTCTCTCTCTCTCACACACTCTCTCTTTCTCTCTCTCTCTCTCTCTCTCTCTCTCTCTCTCTCTCTTTCGTTCTTTCTCTCTCTTTAGACAGACAGACTGACAAAAAGCAACAGAGATAGATCGATAGATAGAACAACAGACAAAGAGGGAGAGAGAGAGAGAGAGAGAGAGAGAGAGAGAGGGGGAGAGGAGAGAGGGAGAGAGAGGGAGATTATATGTGTGTGTGTGAGATATATTGACAGAAAGAGAGACAGTAAGAGAGAGAGAGTGTATGAGAGAGAGAGAGAGAGTGTATGAGAGAGAGAGAGAGAGAAAAAAATATATATATATATAGAGAGTGTGTGTTGTGTGTGTGTGTGTGTGTGCGAGATATTTAAACAGAAAGATTGATAGATAGATAGATAGATAGATAGATAGATAGAGATAGAGATAGATAGATAGATAGATAGAGAGAGAGAGAGAGAGAGAGTGTGTGTGTGTGTGTGCGTGTGAAAGAGACAGAAAGAGAAAGAGAGAGAGAGTGTGTGTGTGATATAGACAGAGAGAGAGAAAGCGAGAGAGAGCGAGAGAGAGAAATAGAGAGAGAGAGAGAGAAATTGTGTGTGTGTGTGTGTGTGTGTGAAAGAGAGAGAAAGTGAGAAAGAGAGAGAGAGTGTGTGTGATATAGACAATGAGAGAGAGAGAGAGAGAGAAAGTGTGTGGGCGTGGGTGTGTGTGAGAGAGAGCGAGAGAGAGAGAAAGTGTGTGTGTGTGTGTGTGTTTGAGAGAGAGAGAGGGGGGAGAGAGAGGGAGAGAGCGAGAGAGAGAAAGCGAGAGAGAGAGAGAAAGTGTGTGTGTGTGTTTGAGAGAGAGAGAGAGAGAGAGAGAGAGAGAGAGAGAGAGAGAGAGAGAGAGAGAGAAAGACCAAAATTGTATAAAGAAAAAAAAAAGAACAAATTAAAGAAATAAAGTGTGAAATGAAGAAACAAAGAAATTGTCATGAAAAAGAGGAAGAATTGAAATTAATTAAAAATAAAAATAAAAGGAAGACCTAAAAATGTTGTTAATCAATTCCAAAACGACTCCCTCCCTCCCTCCCTCCCAACTTCCGCTGGGCAATCTGGCAAAAAGCAAAAAGCAAAAACAAAAACAAAAACAAATGCTAACCTCATCAAATTATAGATTTTTATTTTTTAAAAGACACCGATTTTATTTTCTTTTAACCAAAAAAACAGATTTCTCTTTCATTTGGTGAATATTTTAAACATGACGGACACATTAATAAAAAAAAAATAAATCCTGGATTTCTGATTCTTCTCTAATAAATTTCATTCTGTATTCAATGACGTCATTCTGTGCATAATTAGCGTCACGTGACTTGAAAGAGGGGATGCTAAATTCCTATCATTACTGTCCAATTCAAAATGAAGGATTTTTTGAAAAAAAAATTCTTTTTTTTTTCAAGTTCAAGGTCAAAGACGGTCCAAATTTGCTCGACCTGACGAATAAAATATTCTTTTTTTTTTTTTTTTCTGTGTGAGTGTATGTCTGTCTGTGTGTCCCTGTGTTTGTGTGAACAAATCCGTTCAAATACTCGACAGAAGCGAATAGTCAACGGGTTTTTGTGAACGGAACATTGGAGAATATTTATGACTAACAGATACCTCTTTGAAAAGTCGAAGATTCTCATGAAGACAATGGTAAGAGAAAGAATTCTTTCTTTCATCGACAACGCTGATGCCAATAGTTTCTTCAGAAATGGAAACGATTCGAAGACAGACTCATCTGTACGCAAACTCCTACACACATTCTTTGAATCTCATAGAACCCGGCTAAACATCCACTAACCATATTCTTTTTCAGCTGTCCGCTGAATGATTATCAAAGTGCACTCAGATGTTTTTATTATCATGAACTAGCAAAATAAAAAAACACCCTCCGGGCGATGTAAAAATAAATTTTTGAAAGATATTGCTTGAGGAGGTGGAAGTTAAAATTTAAATGTCGTAGAGTTTGAACCATAAATCATGAAATCATCAAATTTATTAAAGGAGTAAAAAAAAAAAACACAATTTGAAATCGAAACTAAGTTCAATTAACTTTGAATATCTATTAAAAAAAAAACAAATTATATATAAATATATGATACTGGGGATGTATCTATTAAAACTTGTTTTAAAAAACAATGAGGACTGTCTAATATTGCATGCTCAAATTTTGAGTGTATTTATTCTATGTTAAGACGATTTCGGGTATAGTGACGTAAGCAGTGATGTAATTTTTGTTTTAGACAAAAACCGGAAGCGAATCTCCATTATTAATAGATAGTAGGGCAGACTGGGCTCTCTAACCTTGGGTAGGCAACCAGTCTAGGAGAAGGAAAACTCTGAATTTGAAAAACCTGAGGTCAGTTGTTGATTGAGTTTGTGGCATTCCTTGTGCACCAATTATTTCCTATCGACTGTGCCAAAAAGTGCGGACTGTCCAACACAAGCCTTCACCACTATAAACAAAATCACTGTGTGGATTGTTCATTGGATGAATCTTCATGCGTCGAAATCGACGGGAGAGTCCATTTTTATTATCATACAAATAGGACCTGTAGATATATCACAGTATGAAAAATTAATTGTTACAACGTTTGATTTATCTCTTTAAGTGCTATTGCCAAATAGTTCAATATGTAAAAAATATAATAATCTTGCTTTAACTCCCTCTCACCCTTTTATTTTCTTTCTTTCCCTTTTTTCATCTTTTCATTATGTTCAATTGAAACCGATTAGCATTATCACTATCAATCTTTCCCCTGTTCTATTTCTTTCTTTATTTCTTCTTTATTATATTTTTCTGTGTAGCCTGTCCTTTTTCCTCCCTTTAAAAACGGAATGGTGTATTATTTAGCCGAAGTGACGACACCCATAAAGACTAAAAATTCGGCGGATAAGCAACACCATATAATCAGATATGCAACACCAGATAATTACATTTTTGCATTTCATCTTTGACGATTTGCATGGTCTCACTTTTAACCAGAGGGTATAGCAAGATGATTACGATTGTAACTATATATATATATTATATATATATATATATATATATATATATATTAGACAGGCTTTTATAATATATATACTACGTATGATATTTGATATTTGATATTCGATATTTCTCACTTGTTATTCGATATTTGATATTCAACATTCATATTTGGTATTTAATATTCGATATTTATCATTTCATATTCGACATTTGATATTCGTCATTTGATAATCAATATTTGATATTTGATCATGGAATTTATTGATACCAAATTCATCACAGTTTTCGGTTATGATATGTCTATGTTATTTTCCTCTTCTTCTTCTTCTTCTTGCTGTTGTTGTTGTTGTTGTTGTTGTTGTTGAGTTTTCACATCAGCATCAGCTGATGGTCTTTCACTGGAGTCTGAGTGACAGCAAGTCTCCTCAGGTCTCCAGGACTCGTCTGAGTATTCTGGCAGATTGCAGCAGTGCAGTGTTCTGAATGGTTTCAATCCTTCCTCTGATTTCCAAACTTTCCAAACCCTTTTCCAATCCTTTTGGGACTGTTCCAAGTGCACCAACTACAATTGGTATCACTTTGACCTTCATATTCCATAACCTTTTCAGTTCTCTGGCAAGGTCCAGATATTTGTCCATTTTTTCATTTTCCTTTAGCTTCACCCTGTGATCTGCTGGTACTGCAAAATCCACCAGTTGACAAGTTCTTCTTCTTCTTCTTCTTCTTCTTATTATTATTATTATTATTATTATTATTATTATTCGCTCTATGATATTTTTCAATGTTATTTTATTTGCTCCTGTTAGTGGTGTCGTTTTAGTTTCTAAACTGACGTTATAGCTTTTTATTTTTTTAAACGAACGGTAATTGCACTTTGCACTCATTTTAAATTAATATATATTATATATATATATATATATATATATATATATGTGTGTGTGTGTGTGTGTGTGTGTGTGTGTGTGTGTGCAAAATTTGCTAAGTTTCTACTTAAAAAAACCCCGAAGCATGTGTGAATTTTTTTGAATCTGCACTTTTGTGATGGTAATAAAAATTGGTTTCAATTTGCGAAAAGACTTTAGTTATGAAGTTACTTCGGAAATGATTCTAAGAGAAGGAAACTAAATTTGGTGGCCATTTCTTTTGCAGAAGAATCTTAGGCGTCGAGTGGCATTTCAAGGAGTTGAGAGGAAGAAAGTCACAAGAAAGTTGCAGAAATTGTACTTTAAAATAATTTCCACTTCATTAGCCATCGCCCCGACCCACACCCTCCCACCCCAGCAAACACATGTGTTTTTTTTTATTCTTGTTAATAAAGTTCACCCTCCTCAACTAAGTAGAAAACCAATCAACCACCATGCAAACTATTGGAATGGTTGGAATGGTTATTCCTCGCAGAGAAAACTTTCCAGCACAAAACAACAATAAAGATGAGGATAGCCGAAAACATTCATTGAATATTAACAATAACTCATCTCAAAGTCTCAGTCAAAAACAACAATAAAGATGAGGATAGTCGAAAACATTCATTGAATATTAACAACAACTCATCTCAAAGTCTCAGTTAAAAAACAACAATAAAGATGAGGATAGTCGTAAACATTCATTGAATATTAACAACAACTCATCTCAAAGTCTCAGTCAAAACAACAATAAAGATGAGGATAGTCGTAAACATTTATCGAATATTAACAACAACTCATCTCAAGTCTCAGACAAAAACAACAATAAAGATGAGGATAGTCGAAAACATTCATTGAATATTAACAACAACTCATCTCAAAGTCTCAGTCAAAAACAACAATAAAGATGAGGATAGTCGTAAACATTTATCGAATATTAACAACAACTCATCTCAAGTCTCAGTCAAAAACAACAATCAAGATGAGGATAGTCGTAAACATTTATTTAATATTAACAACAACTCATCTCAAGTCTCAGTAAAAAAAAACAAAAAACAATAAAGATGAGGATAGTCGTTAAATATTTATTGAATATTAACAACAACTCATCTCAAAGTCTGAGTCAAAAAAACAAAACAATAAAGATGAGGATAGTCAAAAACATTCATTGAATATTAACAACAACTCATCTCAAAGTCTCAGTCAAAAACAAAACAATAAAGATGAGGATAGTCGAAAACATTCATTGAATATTAACAACAACTCATCTCAAAGTCTCAGTCAAAAACAAAACAATAAAGATGAGGATAGTCGTAAACATTTATCGAATATTAACAACAACTCATCTCAAGTCTCAGTAAAAAAACAAAACAATAAAGATGAGGATAGTCGTAAACATTTATTGAATATTAAGAACATCTCATTTCAAGATCTCCGAAAAGAATGGCGTCGAAAATGAAGATACTTTTCAAATTTTATTGGATATAGAATAATTTTATCTGAAAGTCTTAAACAAAAGAACAATGAAGATCCGGATAGTCAAAAACATTCATTCAATATTAAAAAAATTCAATCCTCTTATTTAATATTCCTTTTCAGTTTTAATCTCAATTTCTAAGAGAAGTAATTTAAACTTCTCTAAGAAAGTGACACTAAAGTGTCTCTATTTAAACAAGAAACAACTTTAATTCTTTTAATTAACATTAAAATGGCATCTCATTTGTTTGCTTAACCCAGAAACGAAACCTAAAATTAAAATGTCAGAATTATGAAAACAAAATCTACATACTCTCTCGATAGCCTCATCAACAGATCATAACACGATGAATATATTTAGGGGGAGGGGGGAGAGAATATGTGCTTAATTGGAGTCGTACCTAATTTTGAAAAATAATTAATTAATAATTAATTAATTAGGCGGGAATGCCTATTTAAATGTATGGCTAAACAAATCGAGAAAAATCAATCTTTGTATGTACATTTCGGCCTATTAGGCCTCATCAGCAGAGCTATAGATAGGAAGACCGCTCTGTGCGTGATTTGAAACCGGACTGTCAAGCTGACAGGCGGGTACCATAACCCCTACACCAAACGAACTTCTTAGATTTTACGATTTGTATGATCTAAAACAATTTATATGACCTAAACAAATGCCGATTAAGCTGGCCAGAAACCAGCGCTTCGACAGATGTCCACATAAGCTGGGCGAAAACAAGAAAAATACTACAACACAAAACAGGCTAATAATAGCCACCTGGAATGTCTGGACACCTCCCGATCTCGAAAGATTGGGAAACCCCAAACTACGAACTGGTATCGTGACAGGGAGCATCTCGATATGGGCCGACATCAATGCCCTGCGGAAGTCAGTTTCAGCTATAAGGACCAACTGACAGAAGTGGGTGGGCGTGATACACACCCTCATGGAAAGACAGGCCGATGGTAGCTGTAAGAAGTTTGAGGTAAGGTAAGCCCTCCACACTGAAGCGACACATGGCGGACGCCATGGAAACATTTCCTACATTGAAGTCTGACCTGTGTGACAGGGCATGTATGTCGAGGGTTTCATATGTGTGACAGGGTACATAAAACAAGCTGGATCCATGGGCCACCTGCGTGCTCACAACTGCTCACAACTGAACTACTTGTAGAAATGGCCTTATTCTGTGAAGAAGCGGCAATCACCATATATATATATATTTTTTAAAATATATATATATATATTATATATAATATATATATATATATATAAGAAAACGAATTGGAAAAATAATGATGAATAAGATGGCTTCAACGGTTAAATTGAATTTAACGGACCTAAATTTCACCATCGTATGTCACTCCGCCGAAAGAAAAAAATAAATACCAAAAATCAAGGAATTAACCGAATTTAATGAAATTTTCAGTGTTGATATATTAATAAATAAAAAATATAATGCACCAGTTATTTTAGTTAAAAAAACTTTTATATTTTTTAGGTCAGTTAACTTTGAACCGCGTATCTTTGAGAATCTGTGTTACGCCTCATAGATATTCATATTAAATTCGGTTAATTCCTTGATTTTTTTTTTCGGCGGGGTGACATACGATGGTGGAATTTAGAACTGTTAAGTTAGATTTAACCCTTCAACATTGAAAAAAAGCAAAAAAAAAAAAAAAAAATTGAAAGAATGAACGTAAACATATGGTGTTTTATGTTCTTGTGTGTAGGATTAAGCTTTTGGTTATTTTGTTCGTGTTCGCTGGTAGTTTCTTCTTAATTTAAACTCCATTTTATGTTGTTCTTCCTTCTATTGGTCATCGAGCTGAAACAGAATTAAAAGAAGGTAAAAGAAAAAAGACAAACACAAAATACTTTTATAGGCCAGACTTTATTTCTAGATTTCATAGCTATTTCTTGGAGAGGAGATTTCTTGGGAGCCAATCAATAGCGTATTTTCCCAGTTAGGATTTGCGTTGGAATGTCGAGGAATATTTTCTTTTTTTTTTTTTTTTTTTGGAAGAGAGCCTTTTTTCTGCACATGCCCAGAGGGTACTTTATGTCTGGTGCCTACTGGGAGATTGTGTTTTTTTTAAATTTTTATTCTTATTTTAATCTTATCTTAATCCTCTACAAACATTGTCCAAAGGGTTCTTCCAGTCGCATGCCCATAGGATTCTTCCTGTCTGGTGCCTCCTGAGAGATTGTGGATTCTTATTCTTATTTTAATCTTATCTTAACACCCCAAAAACACTGTCCAAAGGGTTCTTCCAGTCGCATGCCCATATGATTCTTCCTGTCTGGTGCCTCCTTGGTGATTGTGGATTTTTATTCTTAGTCACATTAATTTCTAGTTGTAAGCTATTCAATCTATTCTCATTTTCTATTCTTCTGCCCTTCGAATTCTGCGATACCCCCAAATGTCTATACTCCCCACACTCTCTCTATTTCTTCTCGGCAACACTATCTGATTGGCTGGTCGCCCAAATTGAAATACCTCTCGCTCTAATCCCCATTTCAAGGTCTTTATCGCTTGTGATTGCACCCCCCACCGTCCATCAACAAACACACCTTGTCTCCGACGACGCCAATGACAATATCTAAAATTTTAAGGACACACAAAGCTGACGTCAGCTGATAAACCTATTCATTCGAACTGAAGACGGCGAATATTCAGTTGTGTTTGGGCTTCGTTTTTTGGGGGTTTTTTTTGCATTATTTTAATTTTTTTACGGTCACGTGACAAATTTGGGACGGCAACGGCGTCACAAGGAGGGAAGGGGTTTCGGTGTGTGTGGGGGTATGGCAGTAACTCGAAAGTCTGAATCGAAGAACATTTTAAGCGTAAAGTTAGAAAATGTTTCCTGAGAATCTGATTCCGACATTTTGGCAAGAAAATCGATTCAGCCCGAGTTCAGTTTTTCTGAGTCAAATATGGGAGACGGAGTGGGAGACGGAGTGGGAGTCGGTCGATTCAAACAATCGGTTGAGTATAACTTTTAAAAAGGAAAAAAAAGATACCAACGTGAAACAATGCGACTAATGCCATGAGAACAAACTATATATCAAAGCGAAAATAAATAAGACGCAACGGAATAGTAAGTGTAGAATGTGTGGAGACAGAGTCGAAACGGTTAATCATATAACAAGCGAGTACTACGAACTAGCACAAAGGGAATATACAACTAAGCATGACTGGGTGGGGAAGGTGATCTACTGAGAATTGTGCAAGAAATTAAACTTTGATCATTCTACAAAATGGTATATGACAAAAAATTATTAAAAAAAACGAAAAATAAAACAAAAACACAGAGAATGTGATTCATAGAATTCGCTGGAGTTTGAGATACAA